>JAXQQM020064418.1:0-59863 GCA_034641835.2 Pinus albicaulis
TTGATATGAAATTAGGGAACCTTCAAAAACCCTAACTTCCACACATCATATCTCCAAAAATATTGTGAACCAAGCTCTGAAATTTTACATGAAGTTCCTAATAGAAGAAAAGAGAGATCAACGCCTTAGAAATCAGCCACTTCGAGGGGGAAACCTCCTTTACATTACATAAATGAACAATTCTTGGATGATACAAATGAAAAAACCTCCTTTATATATATAGGAGTCCATGGGGTCACAATATAATCTTGGCCGACCTAAAAATAATAATGTAAGGGCACAACAATCACAATAGTGGCTTTTACAGGGCACAATAATGTTGAGAATTTAAGGGTTGGGGTTTAATTCAAATTCTCTTCTTGATAATTTCTTGTGAGCTTACTTATTTATCTTATTTAACTTAGTTAATATTTCATCAAGTCAATTACCAAAATACTTAATCATATGTATAGATAGTTATACTTTCACTTGAAGTGTGGTTAGGAAGGTAAATCTTTGATTTACCTTCCTCAATTTATACCACTTTTAGATCAGCTAATCACTTTCTTAACATTGACAAAATTCCTTCTTGAATACTTTTGCATTGTATCCTTCTGCCCTTATCCGCTATCCAGCTCCTGTACCTTTCGAAATCTATAATATTGTACCTTTCATAATCTAAACTTCAATCAGTTACTAAACTCTGTCCTTACTTCTGTTCCTTCTGCAAATTATGTTCTTTCAAATTTGTTCAACTCATACTTGACCGCAGTTACTCCTGTAATGTTATATCATTGGCACATCTCCTATCTTTATACTGCACTATTTTCTCTTATATAACCCGTGATTGTTCCTTGAGATATTCTCATTAACTCAGAGTTGAATCCGCAAAACTGTTTGTAACACGCAGTCTCTGCAGTGATGTACGCTTTCCATTTTCTATCTCTATTGTGGTGTTTGTAATTACATACCGCGGTCTCTGTTGTGTTGTTCGCAATTCACTTACGATGTCGACTGTGGCATCCGCAATATCTATATATATACTCTATCTCAGCCTTATCCGAAATTCACATTCCATTTTGTGCTATCCATGTAGCTTGTTGCTTCAATTGATCCTCAAATTGGACTTATATATAGTGGTACCTATTTCTTCATTTAGGTCGACCACATAACATATATTTAGGCTGACATGAAAAACCGACTTCTTGTTGATTATTAACCACATTTATCATATATATTTTCCAGCAATTAATGGTGGCAACTCCCTTCATATATATGACTCTAATTACATCGTCAAATATGAAGACTGACCTAGCTACACTTTTCAACACTCCCTCTTAACAAGGGAGGAATTCATACATGTACATAGTCACTTTCAAATAGAAAAATCTCATAAGAAAAATTGGATTGGTAATCACATCTGTATAGCATCATATCAACCATCATTGTACTAGTGCAAGGCCTTGACTAACAACCCCATCTCTTCAATGAGACAATGGGCTTCAATGCTAGAGAGACACATGACTTATAGAAACCTTCGTTATTGTCTCTCCAAGGTACATACTCCACCTGGGTGTTCCCAAAATATGACCTTCCTGGACTATTCTTCTCTTCGGTAGCTAGCCCTCAAAGAATATCGGTCCCTAACCACTCTTATCTTGAATGCCTGATCACATTCTCAAAGAGTATCGAATGCCAGATGATTACCCAATCCTCCATTCTGTCTTCCCAAGACCAGAATGATGTGTTTATCTCTCCCTCCCAAGGAGGACCTATTTCACAAGGGAATGTACTCATTCTTATACAAAGAATGTACCTAAGCTCATCCTTAGGAATTACCAAGTTTCTTCCAAGTAAGAAACTTACCATCAGGCTCCCTCTTAACCAGGGACCTCCGGCAGCAATGGTGAGACACCCAGTTGCTCATGAATAATTCCTGTCCTCGATGTCATGGATTTCGGTATTGAGGAATCTCCATCTTTTAGCTTCATAGGGCACAGATCATCCATCACTTCCATCCTGAGTCTTTTCAGCTATCAGAGTGATTCACCAGACTTCCTTATCTAGTCCACTATTGTGCCATGCTGCTTTCCTTCGAATCATCTCCCAGGATCATACATACTTTCTCATGATTAGCAGCCCTGCACAAATTCATCCAGATAACCATTTACAAAATTTACCTCAGTGATGATCTTTCACCGTGACATATTTTTGTAAGCATTGGCATCCTTCATATAGATTGACACATATCCTAATGATATGTTTTTCCAAGGGTCTTCTTCTTTACCAGACTTTCGTTAGAGTCTACATATCTTTCCAGGAAATCTCCTAGTCACATCTTCTTGGCCTACAGATGATAACTACCTTTTGACATGGTTGCATTTCATGATCTCTTCCTCTCTGCACATTCTTGATTCCCAGGAATGTACAAATTTTCTAGTTTCTCGTTCATATGCAACCACCTCATATTCCATGAGGGCATATTATGTTGATTTCATCTATCCGTGCATTGAGAGATACTCCTCCATAGATCATACTTCTAAGTACAGAAGTCCATTACCTGCAACCACATGACATGACTTCAAAACATCCAATGTCAGCATATAAATATATACATACCTCATACCTTTTTCCCTTGAGTCATCCTGTAGCAATTTATCAAGAATGAAGAGCTTCATTCCCTTGGCCTGCTTCATCAATATGTCATCACATTCCATAAATATGTTTCCATGATGACCCTTGCTCTTGATGACTAATTTACATTAGTAATGTTTGTCAGAGAGTTTTTCCCGGAGCTGATTCACCAGAAGCTCTTGTCCTGCTTAGATCAGGATGCTACATTGCTTTCTATCACATAACCGACAAAAGTCAATTCCTTATTCATAAGTTTGTGAGATTTTCCTTGAATCTTCTTTTTCTTTCTCTTATTTGAGATTTTCCCTTTAGAACCAACTTTCTTGTAATGTCCATAAGTCTCCCACTTAACTTTCCTTTTTCTTTTGTGAATGTTTGAGTATTTTATCCTTCAACATTTTTTCCCTTGATTGTCTTTTTCCATCTAGCATGGAAACCACAAGTTGAGTGAGGTAATTTTCTTGTCTATTTGTTATGATTTTCATCTTATCATCTTTTCCAGATCTCACAGTTGAGATCTTATGAAGATATCGCTTCATTATTTTGATAATTCAATTTAGTGTAAATCTGGTCTAAGTGACATAACCTTTCTTTCTTCAAGGATTGTTACTATTCTTCTCATGCAAGGAATCTTGGTAACCCAACCAGCTTATAGGTATCCCTGCAAAACCAAGTCATTTAACCACATTTTATTATAGAATGAAAAATACTTACTTGATTTCCTTGGTACCTTGGACTATCAATTAAGATCAATTGAATTTTATTTTCCATGGGGTAGGCTTTGGATTGTGATGACACAGTTCATTAAAATGCTTCATACTTCGGTTCTGTACATAGTGATATTATCCATCATCCCAATCTTCGTTTTTGTAGGAGTGGCATAGTTCTTTAATGATGAAACTAAAGATAGCCCAAACTATGATGATCTTCAATATGATTATGCCTTCAATACCGAAATTATTTTGATGATATCCAAAAATCAATTCAATGATCAGGTTCTATATTTTCTCCTACCCTCAAAAAGATGAAGTATAGAAAGAGATATACTTAAGATTGATTGTCCAAATCAAAGTATTTTTACAAGGTAACTATCTCAGTTCTGTATAGAATTTTTGGAGAGTACTCTCTGAGTACTTCACATCTTTAGGATCTGATGCTACACCGCTGCTCAATAGCTTAGTAGATCGACTTTATTACATAAGTTGATTCTTGATTCTTGTCAATGAGCAGATTTGATCGTATCAAAATGATGATTAATTCTGAGATCCTGGTTCTGGAAGTATCTTTACTGAAATCCGCATTCTATCTTAGAAAGGTGTGCCGAGAATTTCACTGAAGCATGTCTTTGTGGTTACCCAAAATTATTTCTGTAATTAAGTCGAACTTTTGTGGTGACATTGAAGCCTTTTCACTGTGATGGCATTGAAGCCTTCTTACAGAACTTGCATAGTTTATATAGCTTGATCACCCGTTTACTGAAATGAAAATAGTCCTTCAAGATGCCTTTGAAACCTTTTGACTTGAACTTCAATACAAATGTTGAACTGATCTTCAAATTGCCTTTGATCATGACCATAGATCTGATACCATGTTGAGAATTTAAGGGTTGGGGTTTAATTAAAATTCTCTTCTTGATAATTGCTTGTGAGCTTACTTATTTATCTTCCTTCACTTAGTTAATCTTTCATCAAGTCAATTACCAAAATACTTAATCATATGTATAGACAGTTTTACTTTCACTTGAACTAAATATCTTGAAGTGTGGTTAGGAAGGTAAATCTCTTATTTACCTTCCTCAATTTATACCGCTTTTAGATCAGCTAATCACTTTCTTAACATTGACAAAATTTCTTCTTGAATACTTTTGCACTGTATCCTTCTGCTCTTATCTGCTATCCAGATCCTATACCTTTCGAAATCTATACTATTGTACCTTCCGCAATCTACACTTCGATCTGTTACTAAAATATGTCCTTACTTCTGTTCCTTCCACAAATTATGTTCTTTGAAATTTTTTCAACTCAAACTTGACCGCAGTTACTCCTGTAATGTTATATCATTGGCACATCTCATATCTTTATACCGCACTATTTTCTCTTATATAACCTGTGATTTTTCCTTGAGATATTCGCATTAACTCGGAGCTGAATCTACAAAATTGTTTGTAACACGCAGTCTCTGCAGTGATGTACGCATTCCATTTTCTATCTCTGTTGTGGTGTTTGTAATTACATACTGCGGTCTCTGTTGTGTTGTTCGCAATTCACTTACGGTGTCGACTGTGGCATCCACAATATCTATATATATACTCTGTCTCGGCCTTATTTGTAATCTGGATTCCATTGTGTGTTATCCACATAGCTTGTTGCTTCAACTGATCCACAAACTGGACTTATATATAGTGGTACCTATTTCTTCATTTAGGCCGACCACATAACATATATTTAGGCTGACATGAAAAACCGACTTCTTGTTGATTATTAGCCACATTTATCATATATATTTTCCAGCGATTAATGGTGGCAACTCCCTTCATATACATGACTCTAATTACATCATCAAATATGAAGACCAACCTAGTTACACTTTTCAACAAATAATAACAATATGGGGGCTATAGGGGTACAACAATAACAATAAGGGGGCTTCACTAACAACAATAAGGGACTACACTAGTAATATAGGGAATAACAGCTACCATCAAATTCATAGTAAGGATGAAGACATCCACAAGATATCCTATAGGACCCTATATGGACACTATGAGTTCGTGGTGATCAAATTTTGGCTCAAAAACTCCCCTACCACATTTATGTGTCTAATAAACAATATCTTCAGCCCATATTTGGACAAGTTTGTATCGGTCTTCGTGGATGATATTTTGGTCTACTGAAAAAACAAAGAAGAGCATTTAACAGTGGGGCCGCAATTTCTGAGAGAGCACAAGCTCCATGCAAGCTCATCAAGTGTGATTTATTCCAATCACAAGTTCAATACTTGGGACATATCATATCCAAAGAATAAGTGGTATAGGACCCTGAGAAGATAAAGGTCATCACGTAATGGCCTATTGCCCAAAATGTTACATAAGTTAGATATTTCATAGGTTTAGATGTATATTATCGACGGTTCATTCGATATTTTTCAAATATTGGGCATCCAATCATAGCCCTGCAAAGGAAAGGAGTCAAATTTCGATAAATAGCATAGTGTGTAGCTAGTTTTGAGTGTCTTAATCAATGTCTCACATTTGCACCTTTTTTGTAGAAAGTGGACCCGGAAAAGGAATCCTTAGTCAACACAGATGCTTGTAAGGAAGGAACAAGTGGATTATTGATGCAGGAAGGAAATGTGTTTTGTAATGAGTAGAGAAAATTAAATGAGCATGAGAAGAACTATGTCACTCATGACTTGGAGTTTGCAACAATAATGCATGCATTGAAAATGTTGAGGTATCGTTTACTTTAAGGAATTTTGTTTTAATGTCAAAAAATGGCGAGTTGAGATATTTGTTTGACCAATCCAAGTCAAATGCAAGACAAGCTGGATAGTGGGCCATGATTATTGAGTTTGACTTTGAGATAAAGCACATTAAGCGAAAGGAGAAAAAGGTAGCATATGCTATCAGTATGAATCTACAAGTGGCTCACTTGGCAGACATAAGAATTTGTGAGGTTTACATTAAAGAAATGATCAAGGAGGAATTAGTACATGAAAAACCCTACCAACATGTGAAGGAATGCTTGTAGTATGAACCAGAAGGATCGATGAGAAAAAATTACATACTCACCATTGATGGAATGTTTAATTTCAAGGACAAATGGTATGTACTTTGCATGAGTGACTTGAAGAAGATTATCATGGATGATTTTCATAAAATACCTTATTTAGATCATACCGGTTATCTAAAAATGATAACAACAATGAAGAATAAGTATTATTGGTTGGGAATGAAGAAGAAAGTGGTTGATTACATTTCCAGGTGCCTAGAATGTCAACAAGTTAAAGTGGAATGCATGCACCCAACGGTATTAGTACAACCAATCGCAATTCCTATGTGGAAGTGGGAAGTCATATCTATGGACTTCATCACAATATTTCCAAAAACATCCAAGCATAATCATGTTATAATGGTGGTAGTAAAAAAATTGAAAAAGGAAGCTCACTTTATAGTTGTCAAGTCTAATCAAGTACCACTAACATAATCGGTTGAGGATGGGCATCTTCATCAAGGCGACCCAGGATCAAACCTCAAGGGGGGGTGGTTATGCCATGTGCTAAGGGGAGGAGACATGATAAAAAATTCAATCAACTGAAGGGCTGGTGTGGCCTAGCATGCTCCTGGGTTGCGACTCCTCAAGCCAGTGACTTATAGATTTTCCTTAACACCTACAATGAAAGCACATGATTCTTTTCACATTTATTTACTTAAGTATGTACATGATACTAATCATGTTTTGGATTGGTCTATGATACAGGTGGAATCCAAGGGAGAGTTCTAACCATGACCTCTATACATACTGGACCGGACGCAGATCATGGTCTATAATCGATTAGGAGTAATGAAATCACTTTGGACAAGAAGAATCCACCTGGGAAATGGAAAATCAAACAAGGGTGGCTTGCCCATTTTTTTATTGTTTAAATGAATGTAAGGGTTGTAAATGAAACACTCACTATATGGAATGTTTATTTTTAGTTTTTAGAACGCCAAGGACAATGTTCCCTTAAGGGGGTGGGGTTTGTAATATCCATTTTTGTTGCACCCAATATATGTAAACACCATTGTGTAAACTAATGTAAAATTACGTAAAAAAATGCTTAACTAGTTGAAATAAGGAAGGGGAACAGATCCAAAGTTATGAAGGGGGAAGGGCTTATGAAAGGGCCATGAGACAATGGTACCCAATGCATTTAACCCACAAAAACCACATTTAATTGGGTTGTGTGCACTGATAGTTAATAAATTTCTAGAGAGGGCATGAAGGAAAATAAGGATAACACCCATCCTCCTCGTGGATAGAGGTCAAGGATGGTGGATGCCTCAAGATGAGGAGAAGAAAGTCAACATGCAAGAGAAGAAGGTGATAGGTAGTCTGTGTAGTCGCTTATTGGGATAGGAGAGAATAAGAGAAGATATTTGAAAGAAGAAATGAATAACATTGTGGATGCACTTAAGGAAAAAAAATAGCAAATAGAGGAAAATCAGTGGAGAATAATGATTCAGATTAAATTGTGTGTGTTTAAACATGTATGACCAGTGGGAGGCTCAATGGAGAATTTAAACACTTAGTGCTTGCTGAGTAAGCTGATAAACCACTAAATGCTTGTTGGATAAGTTGTGAAAATACTAGTAGTGTTTGCTAAACGGGTTGATAAACCAATAGGGTGCTTGTTGGAAGGTTAATAAACCATTAGGCACATAAGCTAAGCCATTGTGGTACTCACTAAAAAAGTTGAAAAACGGGTGAAAATGTGAAGTTGGGAAACACTTTTTGCCCTTTTTTGACGTTGAAAATTGTAATTTTCTATGTTTTTCAACTTCAACTCCACTAAACTCATATTTTTATTGCAAATTAAGCTTTGACATAAAAACAAGAATTGTAGAGAATTGTCTTACCTCCATACCCATATTTTTTTTTTTTAAATATTGACATATAGAGGGGTAAATTTCTTGCTTACTAACTGCATATACTTGAAATTTTCAGGCAAACATAAATAGTCACTTTATGATCCTTAACTTTTTTTAGGGAAGGTTATTCATTTTTTGGAAAAAAACCGTAGCATCATAATCTGCATATATTGCACTAGTGCACAGACTATTTTTCGGTAATTTTTGGATTAAATCATTATTTTTTATGATTTTCTGAAATGGACGAAGACAAAAAAAATAGTGATGTTTTAGTACAATTTATGATCCTTTGATTTTCTTTTCAATGTGACCGTCAATAAGAAAAATGAGAGTACCCTTTTGAAGTAGACAGGGAGAGGAAATGCAATATGATTTTTTTGAATTTTTTGGTGTCTTCATTTGAAAGCTATTGAATTTTCATTCAGTGCAATTTTTCAAACAATGAAATTCCACAGTGACACAATTTAGTAAAAAATTAATAAAAAATTGAATTTTTTAATGAAACTCCATAAATCTCACATCATCAAAAACTAGATTTAGAGATGAATCTAATGGTACTTGGTCCGACATATAACATTTTGTTTTTGTAGGTGTTTTTTCCCTCCAAAGTTGCAGGTTCCTGAAAACTGCAGAATTTTCTGAGTTTTTCGTTGACTAGAAACTCTCGGCCGAGATAATGTCTCGGACGAGAAATTTCTAAAACTCTCGACCGAGAAATTTAGAACTCTCTACCGAGAGTTTAACCCACCTAAATTTATATTTAACCGCGCGGGAAAAATCTCGGCTGAAAGTTTAAAAAACTCTCAGTCGAAAGTTTGCGCCCGAGAGTTTGCCCAATAAAACTCTCAGCCAAGATTTTAGGCAACTCTCGGTCGAGAGTTGAAAACTGTCGACCGAAAGATTGCGTCGATTTTTTATTGAAACATTTCATAAAACTTATATATATAACATTCAATAAAACTCTCGGCCGAGAGTTTTATTGAATGTTATATATAAAATTTTTATGAAATGTTTCAATCAAAAACCGACGCAATCTTTCAGTCGACGGTTTTCTCGCGCGAAAGACTAATTTCACACACAACTCCGAACCAAAGAAATAGTCGAAGGTCGAAGCTATTGTGACTGTTGAATGCGTAGTTTCTTGTGACTTGGGGCGAGAACCATGGTCGTAACAGCTCTTATTGAATCTCAGGTATCATGAATTCCACTAGTTATCTTCTTGAGTTGTAGTGGCTCATTGGTTGATGGTCCAATGGGACTAGTCCCTAGGAACTTAACACTCAACACCTTGTGCCCTGTCATCGTAAACATACCCTTCACATGGAAGATATTGAAGTTCATAGTTCAGGCGAGTCTCCACATTGATGTGCAAGAATCCAAGGTTAATGTCTCGAGACTACATTTCCAAGAGGATAAATCCCTAGTTATCTATTACTAAGACCTCCATGGTTGGGGGCTATGACAATGGTATTTAAACAACTCTTATCAGTTCTCAGAGGTCATAGGTCATTTCAACATAAAACTCCAAATGAAAATGTCAAAATTCAAGTCCCACGACAACAATTTTGAAATAATTCTACTTACACATCACCTACCATAGGTTTTGACATCTCGTTTACTACTACCACTAAGAACTTGTCACATGCCCACCTACTCATCTGATTTCCATGCGTCACTAGCTATTTATTTGGCCTATCAAAAGTGCTAAAATCACTTGTAATGTGTGAGCCCCTCAAGCTACCATGTGAGCTTCTTCGGCCATGTCATCACGACTTCGACCTCTTACCCATGTCACTGCCACCTGACATCCATGTAAACAATGTTTTTGGATTTCCACATGTGTTAGGATTGTTGTTTTTGGAGGGTTTTTGTTTCAATGCTTTATTGGGCTTTGGCCAATGTCCTAATGACCCAATCATCTGATGGAATCTGAGGCTATAGGTGCTAGCCGATGGGGTTTTTTGGCCAGGGGAAATGACCAAAGATTGATCTATCTTACCAACCTTCTTCTAATTAGCTCTCCCTCTTGAGCCTGGCTTTTAGGGGTGACTGTCAATCTGGTGAGGGTGCTCCAATCTATTTTCTCTGTACAAAATTTTTTTTGGCAAAAGAAAAAATTTCAAGTTTTTTGGGTGGGAAATATTTTTTGAAAGTTTTTGTGGGTGAAAAAAAAAAATTTGAAATGTTTTTGGGTGCATGCATGAAATATTTTTGCATAATGTCTCTATGAAGACATGGAGTATTTTTTCAATCTTGCAATCTATGAAAGCATGAAGTACTTAGTCTGAACTCTTTATGTTTTGTTAGGCATTTGGTCCAAATAGATTTGGATTTTAGGTTTCCAATTTTGTGAACATGGGAAACCGAAGGAATTGCATATCAAGGTACGATCGAAAAAGAAAAGATTTAAAGGATAAAAATGAGAGATTACAAAAAAAAAGGCGAGAGGAAAGGGAAAGATTAAGGCATGAAAGAAATGTGGAGGTAGAGCATCGTGAAATAGATGTAGAGGTACATGACAATGACAAAGAAATGAGAAATGTTGAGGAACTTGTCAACGAGAATATAATTGATATCAATGTCACTAGTGAGTCAATTTAGTTTCTTCAATTTGAATTTTGTATTTTTTTTTAAAACGTTGTAGTTCAAAATAGTTTTAAAATTAAAAATATGTATACAATTCAATTTCAAATTAGAAGTTTTAATATTGTTTTTTATGCAGGGACAACATCAGAACCACAAGAAGATACTACCACAAATGTCCAAGAGAATATTGATATTGATGTCACTGGTGAGCCAATAGTTTCTTCAATTTGAATAAATTGTATCTTTTTTTTAAAACATTGTAGTTCAAAATATTTTTAAAATTAAAAATATGTATACAGATCAATTTAAAATTAGAAGTTTTAATATTGTTTTTTATGCAGGGACAACATTAGAACCACAAGAATATACTACCACAAATGTCCAAGAGAATATTGATATCGATGTCACTGGTGAGTCAATAGTTTCTTCAATTTGAATAAATTGTATTTTTCTTTTTAACATTGTAGTTCAAAATAGTTTTAAAATTAAAAATATGTATATGTCAATTTCAAATTAGAAGTTTTAATATTGTTTTTTATGCAGGGACAACATCAGAACCACAAGAAGATACTACCACACATCCTATTTCACTGCAATTAATTGGAAGTTCCAAGAACGTTGTATACAACTACAAGTTTCTAGAAAATATGGATGCAACTAAAATTGAAGAATTGGGACCACCATTGGCTAAAAGGACAGTTCGAGATAAATTAAAATCTGTAATGAAACATACTTTTGAAGGTTTATCTATCATAGCACAAGCTCAACTATTACGTGGACTTATAAAGCACAAATCTCTCAAAAATACTGTGGAATTATTGGGCATTAAAAGTGAAAAAGAGGTTTTAACAAATGAAATGGTAACAAAAAATGTGACGTTGGCGCTTGGCATACTAGCCAAAGGGCGATCTAATGTTGCAAAGAATGCTCGTAGAGCACTTTTAACAGGTGCAGTTGCGAAAGGAACTTCATCAAGTCGGTTGATGTCAACAACTTCAAAATTGATTAAAACATCAAGAAAAAGTTTATGGAGGCATTCAAAATTTAGAACTCAAATAGATGAGAATGATGAGCTTGCATGTTGGGCTAATATCTGTAGGCGTCCATATCATGATATACTTCCTGATGGTGTGAGGGATAGGGTAAAAGAGTTTTGGGATTCAAACTCTCGTGTGTTGCCAAATGAGAAGGATCAACTGCGACGCCGTATATCTAAGGGAGTTTATGAATCTGATTCCAAACATATAACATAGGTCAGTCAAGTAAAATTATTTGAGAGCTTTATGGAGAGTAATACTGATGTGAAGATTTCCCTTAGCACATTTTTGAAGCTTAAACCATGGTATGTCAAGCCTATCACTGTTCGAGACACATATTGTTGTCGATACCATGTAGAATTCGAATTATTGTATGAGACATTTGTAAATTTTGGCATAAAATATTGGTCAAATGACCCTCCTCCTTCAAGTGTTCATGAATTTTTATCAAAAATATTATGTCCACGAGAGAATAATGAATTATTTTATAAAAAGGAATGTGTTGGTGGAAGAAAATGCGACAAATGTTCTCATTTGGCACTCTATGATGAAAAGTATCCCATTGATCCTAATGATCCCAGACTGTCAAATATCAATCTGAATTGGAAGAGATATGAATATGTTACTTACACTCCTGTTGCAGATTCAAGCACAACATCGAAAAATATCACTTTACTTGATGACGAGATTCCAGTGACATCTTTTATGGAGAAGTTCAGGGTGCAAATATACAAATATATTAAGCATTGTCATATATCACGATGGCAGGATTTACAGTTCAAGCAATCACGTGAGGTGTTCCCAAAAGGAACAATATTATCAGTGGTTGATTTCGCTGAGAATTACACGTTTAGTCCACAAAAGGAGATACAATGTGAGTATTATCATTCAGACCAAGTATCGATATTTGTGCATATTTTGTATAGACACGCAGAGCTTGTTGTCGATGGTTTTAATAGCGATGAAAATAATCGTGAGGTGATTAAGGAGTACCATTTCTACATCAGTGATGATCGAACACATGACACGTGTTTTGTCCAACATTGTTTTAATGTTATTTATAATGAATTGTTGAAATGAAGAGTCACTTTTAAAGAACATTGGGTATGGTCAGATGGTTGTGCTGGTCAATTTAAATCAACAAGATCGCTCTATTGGTTGTCTAGTCTTCATAGGGAAATCAACATTCGACATACATGGAATTTCTTTGAGACAGGGCATGGAAAAGGAGAACATGATGGTGCTGGGGCATGCGTAAAACGTGCACTTAGGAGGTATCAATTAAATCACTCAGCTTCCCGACTTGCAAATTCTTTAGATGTTGTTAATTGGTGCAAGGAAAATTTAATTCATGTATCGAACCCAAGGATCGCTGATGTGCACAGGTAAGAATACACATTTAACTAACAATATATTATACATGTGTAGATATATATATGTGTATACATATATGTGCACGTATTTTGTTATCAAAAAAATATTTAATATTTTTTAAAATTTGACTCATACATATGTGTGTGTTTTTCTCAAGCAAGTACTTTTGGAATATTGCAATGGGTGATGTTGATAGATCATTGCCATATAATGCCAGTGTAATCCCTAAAACAAGAAGTTTACACTCAATTAGGAGTAAGGACATGACAAATATACATTGCATTGAGAAACGAAAGTGCTCTTGCTTTTGTTATGCATGTATTGATCAGACAGAGTCCATCAATGAATGTGAAAACCAAATTAAGAAATTTGTTCAACCATGGAAACTCGAACAATTGACACCATTGCCCCCATTTGGAAATGTGAGTGACAAGGAAATGGACAATGAAGTGGCTATGATTGACAATGATAATGATCGTGTCTCTAATATGGTTAGAGAAGGTGATGTCTTTGTTGTCATTGCACCAGAAAATAATCAAGAAAAAGTGCATTATTATTTATTACGATGCACTATGTCTAAATCCACGTTGTTGCAAGAGTATAATGATCCATCAAATTATACATACCCAATCGGTTCAATGGTGTTAATGGGACATTTCTTTGAAGAAGTAAATAAATGTAAAGATCATATTATTTTTCAAGATTACCAGCCAGAGGTTATTTATGCCCAATATAGTCACTTGGTCAGAGCAACTAGACTGCAGTTGAAGCAAGTGAAGAGTAGAAAAAAACAACGACAATGGAGGTTATCGATAGATGATCATGATGCCATTTTGGAAAATTTTCCACTAGCACATTTCATATGAGTGGAACCCATTGTTCAAGATGAACAATGAACTTTGATTCTAGGGTTAGAACATATAATTGCTACAATGCATTGGAATTTATATAGTTTAAGACTATATTGTGGATTGCTTGAACAAATAAATTGACATGTGGATGCTTAGATGTGTGTTGGTACGAATAATATATTATGATATACTGGATTAGGGTGATTTTCCAGATAATTAATATATGGTGATTTAATGTGTCCATGGTGATTTAATGTGTCCATCATGTTTACTCCTAGATGATCTTAACTCGCCCCTTTTTTTGTATGGATATGATGGTGATCATGATTGATGCTTGAAACAATCAGATCGATGCCAAGTTAAAACCATAATCTACATGCTTGAAACAATCAGATCAATGTCAAATTAGATGCCAAATTAATGGGAATGACTTGCATTTCACCTTATGTTTCACCAAGTTGAAATCAGACTTTGAAAGTTTGATATTATTGTTTTAGCATGTTTCAGATGCAAAACTCGGAATATCCACTGTGAAGTTTGTTTACCCTTGCAATCCCTGATTCCAATCTTTCCAGGTTTCTTCATGGAATTTTTTTTAAGTAAACTTGCCATTTTGTAAAGTGATGGTCATCAGTTCTCTAGTTTAACTTTTATCACTCTACAAGATCATGGAAAATTTTAGGGGCGAATTTTAGCCCAAGGGCGAAATTTAAGGGGTTTTAGATTTTAGTGGAGCGAATTTTTTATATAAAACCTTTTTGTATAGTTTTGTATAATTAGCCCCAAAATTATTTTAAAAATAAATAATTATTATTCTTTAGCCTAAAAAAAGAAGAGCGCATTAAACATAAATGTTGGATTCGCCTCTGCATTTACTGGTTAGGAAAGTTTTTATTTGTTTTCGCCCTCGATTTACTATGTTGGAGCGTTTTGGAACTGCATTCGCCCCCAATATCCAGTATGGTTGCAGGGTAAAGCTTGCCTCTGCACTGGAGTCGACAATGGAGTCTTTTTCTGCGTCTGGAGTAAGACTAGGGAGTAGTTTAGTTAGGTCAGTTTTGTAGCTTCTTTGAATAATCGTAGCAGAGTTTTCTTTCGGATATGGTGTGAAGACAGTAGCAGGTTTGATGGTTAGATCTTGTAATTTATATTTTTTTATATGATTTATTGTAGGCTATGGCATACATTTTTTAGAGTTCTCTCTAAGTATTCCATGTCAGCTTTCAGGGTTTCATATATGTCTGCGGTGAACTATTACCATGAATTCAAAATCTTAACAATATCCACATTATTCGTGTTCAAAAGAGAATTTTGGCTTCACGCCAATGTTGGCAGGCTAAAAATTATCTACAATTTCATTACTACAATTCTCAGAAAAATAAGAAAGCTTAAGGCCTCTCCCTTGGCAAGACGCATGCCTAAAAGGCTTTTGTTTGAGCAGCCACAGCCTCTAGGAGACCTATCCCTCCTATCTGCAGCCCCTAGAGGAGTTTTTCTTCTAGCCTCAACCGTATTTGGGCATTTTCTTATTGTTATAGTCTTGTATTAGCATACTTCTAGGGTTTAACACTTGATTTTGATACTAATATTTGTTTTGCAGGCCTATGGTAAGTTTGGTCGGGGTTTCAAGTGTTTTCCTATCTCGTGGTATCATTGATTTATGCTATGTTGAGCTAACAATTGTTTTTGCAGGCTTTATCACTGATTGACGGAGTTTTCAAGGGCTCAAGTCCTCTCCAGTCTACCAACCAGCCCTAGAGCCCCCAACTTCAGTCAATAGAGGTCTGATATATCATTTTTTCAAGCTAATATTTGTGTTGCAGGTATTTGAGGAAGCTTTAGGGCATAAGGGAAATTAATTTGTTCATCCACAATGCCCTTATGCCTAGGGGTTTTCTCTCTAATCCTATCCTTTTCCTCACTGTTTTAAATCAGATCTGAAGGCATCTTATAACAGTGGTAAAATATCTGAATACACATCCTAAAACTCATTAACAAATGCTCATAATCATCACACATTTAATCTCAAGTAATAAGAAAGATTTATGTCATTGAATTTATGGTGTTCTATGTGATTTTGGAGGACTGTCATATTGTTTATAAGGTCTGATATACACTTTTATAATTCTGATATAAGTCATAAAAGTGGTAAGAAGGACATAATAGAAACCTCTAAATTGATAAGAACTCATCTTGCGGCTTTGGTGCGGCTTTGGTGCATCATCTCTCTTACTTTAAGTTATTGGCAAAGTAATTTTGTGGTTGGGCTAATCATTGTGGAAATATATTGAAATAAAGTGATTGTTGTCTTGTTGTTCATTCCTCGCCTCTCCCATGTCTTGCATTGCATCATTGGCATAGTCTTGCTTTTGTCTCTATTTGCATCTGATGGTTGTATATATAAGTGCCCCTAAACTAAAAACAAAGTGTTAAAGTGATTGCTTGTATAAGTGGCTCATATTCTAGTTGGTAATTTCATTTGAAGATCAATGTTAGCAATCTCTATAGATGGTAATTGTGATCTCACAATAGGCATTGGTTAAAACGGTGAATCTGATTGCATATATTTGATGTAAGAATCTTGAATTTTTGCTAATGATCTAAATTTCTTCTGCCCTATACTCTAAAGTAAATTAAAAGAAAAAAGGGCAGCATATGGTAGTAATTCAAGTAGAGTGCATAGAGCATCCATGATCTGATCTTCCAATGCATGATTAACTGACTATCATTGTAGTGTTTTGATACAACACCCTTGTGACAATAACCTTTTGTATGACAATAATCCTAAAGTCTTCATGATAGTCCTCCTCTGGACCTAACTGAAGTATACCTGCGGTGAGTAAGTTCTGAAGATCATACAGTTTCGCTAAGCACAAAGATCTTCTAGAGTTTGTTGGCATGATATTATAGTCATTGACACTGTCTTGAATGAGTGGTTTGCGAAACAAGACCAACAACCTGAAGGGATCCTAAAAGGCATCAACAATTCTAAACCTTGTGGTATACTGTGGTATAAAAGGCCCCTTTTTTAGTAGCCACAGCCTCTAGGAGACCTATCCCTCCTATCTGCAGCCCCTAGAGGGGTTTTTCTTCTAGCCGCAATTGTATTTGGGCATTTTTCTTATTGTTATAATCTTTTATTAGCTTACTTGTAGGGTTTAACACTTGATTTTGATACTAATATTTGTTTTGCAGGCCTATGGTAAGTTTGGTCGGGGTTTCAAGTGTTTTATTGTCTCGTGGTATCATTGATTTATGCTATGTTGAGCTAACAATTGTTTTTGTAGGGTTTATCACTGATTGATGCAGTTTAAGGGCTCAAGTCATCTCTAGTCTACCAACCAGCCCTAGAACCCCCAACTTCAGTCAATAGAGGTCTGATATATCATTTTTTCAAGCTAATATTTGCGTTGCAGGTATTTGAGGAAGCTTTAGTGCATAAGAGAAACTCATTTGTTCATCCACAACGCCCTTAGGACTAGGGGTTTGCTCTCTAATCCTATCATTTTCCTCACTGGTTTAAATCAGATCTGAAGGCATCTCATAACAGTGGTAAAATCTCTGAATACACATCGTAAAATTCATTAACAAATGCTCATAATCATCACACATTTAATCTCAAGTAATAAGAAAGATTTATGTCATTGCATTTATGGTGTTCTATGTGATTTTGGAGGATTTTCATATTGTTTATAAGGTCTGATATACGCTTTTATAATTCAGATATAAGTCATAAAAATGGTAAGAATGACATAATAGAAACCTCTGAATTGATAAGAACTCATCTTGCGGCTTTGGTGCGGTTTTGGTGCATCATCTCTCTTACTTTAAGTTATTGGCAAAGTAATTTTGTGGTTGGGCTAAACATTGTGGAAACATATTGAAATAAAGTGATTGTTGTCTTGCTAATCATTCCTCGCTTCCCCCATGTCTTGCATTGCATCATTGGCATAGTCTTGCTTTTGTCTCTATTTGCATCTGATGGTTGCATATAAGTGCCCCTAAACTAACAACAAAGTGTTAAAGTGATTGCTTGTATAAGTGGCTCATATTCTAGTTGGTAATTTCATTTGAAGATCACTGTTAGCAATCTCTATAGATGATAATTTTGCTCTCACAATAGGCATTGGTTAAAATGGTGAATCTAATTGCATATATTTGATGTAAGAAGCTTGAATGTTTGCTAATGATCTAAATTTATTCTGCCCTGTACTCTAAAGGAAATTAAAAGCAAAAAGGGCAAGATATGGTAGTAATTCAAGTAGAGTGCATAGAGCGTCCACGATCTGATCTTCCAATGCATGATTAACTTACTATCATTGCAGTATTTTGATACAACACCCTTGTGACAATAACCTTTTGTATGAAAATAATCCTAAAGTCTTCATGATAGTCCTCTTGTGGGACTAACTGAAGTATACCTGTGGTGAGTAAGTTCTGAAGATCATACAGTTTCGCTAAGCACAAAGATCTTCTAGATTTTGTTGGCATGATATTATAGTCATTGACACTGTCTTGAATGAGTGGTTTGCAGAACAATACCAACAACCTGAAGGGATCCTAAAAGGCATCAACAATTCTAAACCTTGTGGTATACTGTGGTATAAAAGGCCTTTGTTTGAGTAGCCACGGCCTCTAGGAGCCCTATCCCTCCTATCTGCAGCCCCTAGAGGGGTTTTTCTTCTAGCCGCAATTGTATTTGGGCATTTTTCTTATTGTTATAATCTTGTATTAGCTTACTTGTAGGGTTTAACACTTGATTTTGATACTAATATTTGTTTTGCAGGCCTATGGTAAGTTTGGTCGGGGTTTCAAGTGTTTTCTTGTCTCTTGGTATCATTGATTTATGCTATATTGAGCTAACAATTGTTTTTGTAGGCTTTATTATTGATTGACGGAGTTTTCAAGGGCTCAAGTCCTCTCTAGTCTACCAACCAGCCCTACATCCCCCAACTTCAATCAATAAAGGTCTGATATATCATTTTTTCAACTAATATTTGCGTTGTAGGTATTTGAGGAAGCTTTAGTGCATAAGGGAAACTCATTTGTTCATCCACAATGCCCTTAGGCCTAGGGGTTTTCTCTCTAATCCTATCCTTTTCCTCACTGTTTTAAATCAGATCTGAAGGCATCTCATAACAGTGGTAAAATCTTTGAATACACATCCTAAAACTCACTAACAAATGCTCATAATCGTCACACATTTAATATCAAGTAATAAGAAAGATTTATGTCATTGCATTTATGGTGTTCTATGTGATTTTGGAGGACTGTCATATTGTTTATAAGGTCTGATACACGCTTTTATAATTCTAATATAAGTCATAACAGTGGTAAGAATGACATAATAGAAACCTCTAAATTGATAAGAACTCATCTTGCGGCTTTGGTGCGGCTTTGGTGCATCATCTCTCTTACTTTAAGTTATTGGCAAAGTAATTTTGTGGTTGGGCTAATCATTGTGGAAACATATTGAAATAAAGTGATTGTTGTCTTGCTGATCATTCCTCGCTTCCCCCATGTCTTGCATTGCATCATTGGCATAGTCTTGCTTTTGTCTCTATTTGCATCTGATGGTTGCATATAAGTGCCCCTAAACTAACAACAAAGTGTTAAAGTGATTGCTCGTATAAGTGGCTCATATTCTAGTTGGTAATTTCAATTGAAGATCACTGTTAGCAATCTCTATAGATTACAATTGTGCTCTCACAATAGGCATTGGTTAAAACGGTGAATCTAATTGCATATATTTGATGTAAGAAGCTTGAATGTTTGCTAATGATCTAAAGTTCTTCTGCCATGTACTCTAAAGGAAATTAAAAGCAAAAAGGGTAGGATATGGTAGTAATTATTAGCTATGTTGAGCTAATAATTGTTTTTGTAGGCTTTATCACTGATTGACGGAGTTTTCAAGGGCTCAAGTCCTCTCTAGTCTACCAACCAGCTCTACAGCCCCCAACTTCAGTCAATAAAGGTCTGATATATCATTTTGTCAACTAATATTTGCGTTGCAGGTATTTGAGGAAGCTTTAGTGCATAACGGAAACTCATTTGTTCATCCACAATGCCCTTAGGCCTAGGGGTTTTCTCTCTAATCCTATCATTTTCCTCACTGTTTTAAATCATATCTGAAGGCATCTCATAACAGTGGTAAAATCTCTGAATACACATCCTAAAACTCACTAACAAATGCTCATAATCATCACACATTTAATCTCAAGTAATAAGAAAGATTTATGTCATTGCATTTATGGTGTTCTATGTGATTTTGGACGACTGTCATATTGTTTATAAGGTCTAATATACGCTTTTATAATTCTAATATAAGTCATAACAGTGGTAAGAATGACATAATAGAAACCTCTAAATTGATAATAACTCATCTTGCGGCTTTGGTGCGGCTTTGATGCATCATCTCTCTTAATTTAAGTTATTGGCAAAGTAATTTTGTGGTTGGGCTAATCATTGTGGAAACATATTGAAATAAAGTGATTTTTGTCTTGCTGATCATTCCTCGCTTCCCCCATGTCTTGCATTGTATCATTGGCATAGTCTTGCTTTTGTCTCTATTTGCATCTGATGGTTGCATATAAGTGCCCCTAAACTAACAACAAAGTGTTAAAGTGATTGCTTGTATAAGTGGCTCATATTCTAGTTGGTAATTTCATTTGAAGATCACTGTTAGCAATCTTTATAGATGACAATTGTGCTCTCACAATAGGCATTGGTTAAAACGGTGAATCTAATTGCATATATTTGATGTAAGAAGCTTGAATGTTTGCTAATGATCTAAAGTTCTTCTGCCATGTACTCTAAAGGAAATTAAAAGCAAAAAGGGTAGGATATGGTAGTAATTATTAGCTATGTTGAGCAAATAATTCTTTTTGTAGGCTTTATCACTGATTGACGGAGTTTTCAAGGGCTCAAGTCCTCTCTAGTCTACCAACCAGCTCTACAGCCCCCAACTTCAGTCAATAAAGGTCTGATATATCATTTTGTCAACTAATATTTGCGTTGCAGGTATTTGAGGAAGCTTTAGTGCATAACGGAAACTCATTTGTTCATCCACAATGCCCTTAGGCCTAGGGGTTTTTTCTCTAATCCTATCATTTTCCTCACTGTTTTAAATCATATCTGAAGGCATCTCATAACAGTGGTAAAATCTCTGAATACACATCCTAAAACTCACTAACAAATGCTCATAATCATCACACATTTAATCTCAAGTAATAAGAAAGATTTATGTCATTGCATTTATGGTGTTCTATTTGATTTTGGAGGACTGTCATATTGTTTATAAGGTCTGATATACACTTTTATAATTCTGATATAAGTCATAACAGTGGTAAAAATGACATAATAGAAACCTCTAAAATGATAAGAACTCATCTTGCAGCTTTGGTGCGGCTTTGGTGCATCATCTCTCTTACTTTAAGTTATTGGAAAAGTAATTTTGTGGTTGGGCTAATCATTGTGGAAACATATTTAAATAAAGTGATTTTTGTCTTGCTGATCATTCCTCGCTTCCCCCATGTCTTGCATTGCATCATTGGCATAGTCATATTTCTCCCGAATTCTAACCATCCGCCAAAAACTATTTCCCAACTTCACGATTTCACCCTAAGTTCTTGCTTGGAAATATAATAAACCACTTAGTGCTTGATAAGTAAAGTGATAAACCACCTATACAATGGATTCAATCTCTTGGAACTGAGAAATATCCCAACTGATCCTTGGGTGAAGTCCTATGTTTTGGTTTTGGAAGTAAGAGTGTAATTGTGGTGCTTATTTTCTGAGAGCGGTGAATAGACCACCTGAAAAATGGACTCCTCCTCCTAAAGGTTTTGGTAAAGCCTTGGTGTGAAATTTTTTGAGATTATACCCCCCCTTAGACTCTGGACCTGACTCGAGGGTGGTTAATTGCAAGAGAGTTTACAATGTAGCTAGCATGTGGTTGAGTGGAGAGTTGAAGTCCCTCCTCCAATTTTCAGCCATTTAAATTCACTCAGATAAGTATAAAAATGTGTATATTGTCCTTTAGGGTGTGAGTCATGTTCTAATGATGAACGGATATGATCATGTTTATTCATGTATCGTTGTTGAATGTTGTTATTACTCCTGATGTTGGATATCTTGAATATTATGTTTCACTGACTAGTAGCACCATGGATTTGCTACTATGTTTATGATTTATCAGTTAAGTGTATTATTCTAGTTGAGTGCTTGTATGGTTGTAATGGTAGGCTTATAACCCATGAAACTGGTTGAAAGATTATTTAGCTAGTTTTTTTTGCTTGAAAGAAAACTTTGAATGATTCACTCATTAACTATGATAGCGAAAAAATGCAAAAAAAGGACTTCAAGCGCATTTGACCCATGGAGGCCAAGGTCCGACCTTGATCATCTCCTACATAAAGTTTGGAGGTCAATCCAATTCCCTAAGTATTAATATATTTACTAGATTTTAATTCTATTTAGTTGTTGCACACAGGAGTAACTCGGTCATCTAAGCATTAAATAGTGTCAAGCGATGACACTCCTATGTGGAGGTCACATTTCTAAGGGATTGGATTTGACTGAAAACACAATGAACTGGCATTTTGTACCTACACCAATGAAGGAAGTGGTGGACCCCTCACTCTAGATGATGTGGAAGCTCCACGAGGGACCACGTGGTGGTTCCAAGTAGGAACCCCCTAGGGGTTTACGATGTGGCAGTGCCACGACAGACACAGTGAGGATTTGGTAGGTAGAAACGGAATCCATGTGTTAGATGGACGGATGTGCACTGGAGGGAATATGTGCGCCAAATGGTTGGATATTTTTCAGATGGTTGAATGTGCACTATAGGGAAAATGTGTGTTATATGACCAAATGTGCTCTGGAGGAAAGATGTGCATTGGATGTGTGTCATATGGTCAGATGTGAGTTGGAACTAAAATGTGTTTCAGATGGTAGGATGTGCGTTGAAGGTAAAAAAAAATCAAATTGTTGGATGTGCATTGGAAGGATGATGTGTGTCGAATGGCCATATGTACGTTGGAGGGAATATGTGCACTGCAGATACGGATGTGCGACAAATGGTTGAATGTGTGTTGAATTGTCAGATGTGCATCGAACGCAATGTTGTGCAATGAGTTGGATCCATGCATCCAGGCTATGGGGGTGGAAAGGGGTGTACACCCTAGTGGAGGCTCATATGGGCGATGAACCAAATGATTTTCACCGCCTATCACTCGTCACCCACTACTTGATCTCAAACTCATTCTCGTAGAGAAGGAATAAGGTTGATGGAGCATCACGCGAGTCCAACATGACATGGACTCTTAGGACCCTACACCCAAGACAATATTGCAGTGACCACATGGGTGCCACATAGGAACCAATGATGAAATGGACCTGCTTTATGATGACATGGATTCCACATGGTAACGCAATGTTGATACAGCGAAACCTGATTGACCAGAAATTTATAAGGGCATAACTTTCAATCCAGGAGTTGGATTGAGATCAAATTTATATCTTTGAAAATCTCTCAATGAACTAAATGCAATGGTGGCATTGGTTTCAAGTTTTAATGGCATTGGAAAAAGTGTAAATTTGTGACCCCATCTTCATAATACACCTTGGAGATCAAGTCAAATAACAAGTAGCACACTCCTGCAACTTGAAATAGTACAAGAGAGTGGAAGGGAGTGTTACAACACATTTATTCACTTGATAATCTTTGGAATTTGGAGATATGGTCTTAGGACCCAGTCGAGGATAGCTAATTATTTTGAATTTTTTCTTAACTTAGTTGATTATTGGGCATTTTTTATATTTTCTGTGTTGGACTTGAAATAAATTCACTTCTTATTAGGTTTTTCTCTCATCAATTTTGGGTTCACATCATTGGACATTGACATGTTATCTGGCTCATTTATTTCATAGTTAGATTTCCAAATTTGGTGCTCGACAACCACTTCTAACACTTTTTAATATGAAACATCATCAAGACTCGTGAGGTTTCATACCATGGGTATTTACTTGAAACTTTGGATATGTTACTAGAATTTGTACTATATATTGTTTCCTCACTAATACTCTTGTACAAAATTATGATTATAGGGGATTGTTAGCAAATTTGGTCCTAATCATTAGGTCCTAAACCCCTAATATTTATCTTTGGATGTATTCATTATCATAAGTCACATATTATATAGTTATGTTGACCATTATAGGTGGTTATTGAATTAATGTAGTTTATATTGTAATAGCATGTGAATAATAGGATGAACAATGAATTTTGGTTCATGCCTTTCCACCTAATTTTGATCTTGATTTTCATTATGTCTTTCAAATGTTGTGGCCAAATGGTAGATAGTAGTGTGTATTCATGGAGGCTTGCCCTGGAGCTAGTTTTCACAATTAGATCGTTATGTTAGCATTTAAAGAGTTAGTAGACTCAATGGAAAAATAAGTAAGAAAAAGATAATATGCGCCTAACTCCAAGCTTGTACAAGGAATAAAGGGATCTCCAAGTCTCCAAGTAAAATATGCAGATACCATCTCTAAATCTTTTTTTTTTCATAAAATTCCTAATTGTGAAGTTTAATGGAGTTATCATCTAACCATAAATCCCTTGATTTCTAAGGCAAAAATAAGAGCTTGCCACTTATATATGCATCTGTTGAGCACTTTTATTGTACAAAAGGGTTATACTCCTTTGAATTTAAATTGAAAATGAAGCATGGTTCAAGGAACCTAATGGTATCTATCTAAATCATTGATCACTCACCTTTGATCCATTTTACTAAATAAATGATCATTTGGCTTATACGACCTTTCCAACACATGATCTTCTAGGATCCCCAAACCCTCAAGGAAATTGGGAATGTACTCGAGAACTTTATTGATAAAAAATATCCAAAGAATTGAATCTTTACTTGTAACAAAATTATTATGGAGGCTAACTTGTATAAAAAGGCTACCAAAAGACATAGAATATGAGATAAATACTCATATCCATGTGAAAACACTAGGCTATGAATAACTCTCATTTAAATGGAGTTCATTCTATGAATATAGACAGTTTACAAAAAATATTCTCCAGGAAGAGAAATCCCCTAAATGCCCCTCTCCTCTAGAAAAAATGGTTTGAAAAAATATCAAATCCCAAAAGAAAAATATAAAATCAACAAGGACAATAGAGACCCTCAAAAGCAATGGAAACCATAGCAAAAATTACAATGACCTCCATAGGATATGTAGTAGAAAATATTTTCAAAAAATATCAAATCCCAAAAGAAATATATAAAATCAACAAGGGCAATAGAGACACTCAAGCAAGGAAATCGTAGCAAAAATGCCAATGACCTCCACAGAATATGTAGTAGAAAAGAGATACATTGTCCTAAATAATAAATGAGATAAGGAAAACTTTTTTTAAAAAAAGGAACCTCCCCCTCTCAAGGGAAGAGTGGTTAAGGTTCAAATCCAAGGGGAAAAAGAAAGAATCCCTTCCCTTCACAAAGCATTTTAGATAGATTGTAGTAAAAAAAAAAAAAAAAACTTTCGAAGATATAGACCTAGGAATAGCTTTATGATAATAAATCATATCCATAACCTTCCTTTGGAATAATGGCCCCCCATATCTGCAAAAGAAGTCCAATAAATACGAAAATAAAAATTAAAAATTAAAAATTAAAAAAATAAAAATAAAAAAGTAAGAAGAGATAGTTTAGAGAGAAGAGGTTTTCCAAAACAAAGATGTATGTGACTTGGTGCCAAATCCAAATAACGATAATCCATAATAGTCCTCTCCTAGAATCGTAGAGGACTAGGTTTCACTCCCAAAAGAAATACATTTAGATCATTAACTCAAAGAGCCTAGACTTGGTTTTTCTTAAGAGACAAAGTTATCAAGGGAAGCTTTCCTTATGCAAAGTTTTTGGTTAGTAGTGTTATTGTTTTCTTTCATATAATTTGTTGTACTTATATTTTTTAATCGCATTGAGATTGATGAAGAATATACACAATTGATTATAAATGAGACATTGAAATGTCAATAACTTCAATTGGAAATATAAAGTCTATAAAATTAGGGGTCGCAGGAGTGGGAGGGGTAATCCAGTGCCCCGAAGATACAGCTTTGCTTTAGGTCTGCGATTGGCAACTAATAATTAAGTCGAATTTTGGGCGCTTTGGAAAAGTCTCCCTTTTCATGGACAAAGAATAAAAAAATTGAACGTTTTAGGAGACCCAATAATAGTAATAAGGCAGATAACTAAGACATTAGCATGAAGCTCCTCTAGTTTTCCCTCAATTGTCCATCGAATTGTTTTGTTGGCGTCAAAATTTGAGGAAATCACACTTTAGCTTATCCTTAGATATCTCAAGAGACAGACATCCTCGCCAAGCCTGGTTCACAACTAGAACAAGGAGTAATTAAGCTCTACGATGGAGCAAGGCATACTAGGCCAATCTCGTAATCAATCGTATTAAAAAAAGAAAAAAAAAGAAAAAAAAATTGGACATCGTTCATATTGAATCCCATGTTAGTTGAATTAAGGAGAATAAATACAAGTCGACAGTTGGAACCACACCACCAAAGGATGGATGGCAAGGGAGGATAGATATTTGTTCGGTTTATCCCGCACATGCTGCATATCATGCATGGCGGAGTTCACACCTGGAGCATAAGTGACGAGGGTCAGTATGTTTTAAATGATTGGTGGTCTTCTCAAACACTGCCAATGAGGTAATTGAAGTTATTTGAGGATCAATTATTTAATTCCCTCATGTGAACTCTTTGCGCGAGGACATGCCCAATGGTCAGGGATAATTCTATGAGGCTTCACCTGTGGGCTGAATTAATGATTGCCTTTAGGGAGAGTTCTTTCCGCCAAGAGCATGAGTCGATAAATAAGGAAAGCCATGAAGCACTCGAGCCAATGATGATGCTATTTAGCTTGAATTCTCTTTCGAGGAAGTGACAATGACAATGATGAAGAACCAAGAAGCTCTGGGAATTTCGCTTGTTGGAAGAGAGTAGTAGGAAATCTCTATAAAACTTTGTTGGGAATGTTAGGTAAATTTGACTCGGGGTAGAGTCAATGTAGACTAGGGTAAACAGTGGTGGTTTTGGGGCACATGGTTTTGTGCACCCATAGTTTTCAGCCTATGGTATTGCATGTAATGGAGCCTATAAAAGGCTGGGAAGACTTCATTGTAAGGAAGGCCTGGAGGTGAGCGGTGAAGGCTCACTTGGCCGGATTGGCCAGGGTTTTGGCCAATGCTAATGAAATTTCATTAGGATGGGTTTTCCCCGGAGTTTGGGGTTTTTCCCGGTTAAACATTTGTGTTTATGTTAATGATTTGTTGCTGACCTTTTATGTTTATTTCTCTGGATAAATTCTTAATTGTTTTCCGCTGTGTTAATCTCCAACAATTGGTATCGGAGCGCCATTTTGGCTTCAGAGGAGACGCCTCTGTTGTCAAGGGTTTATTTGACTGCAAAATCTATTCGCAGTTCTGGGCACAAGATAGCTCGATTGCTGGAGGGATCTGATCGCAGATTTGAAAAGAAAGAACGGTCGATCTGATGTCATTAGTGGTGGATAGATCACTGAGAACGTCATATTGAAGAAAGCCATATTCAAGTTCTATGCGGTGCATTTGGGCCACGAGCCCGGGCCACATGAGGGTAGCGCCAGGATCAGGTCTGTCGGCCTCGAAGAAAAAATCGAGCAGGGAGAACGAGCAGAAGCTTGTGGATTAAGTCGACGGTCAGATGATTAGAAAGGGCGTTCGATGGATCTTGGCATGGGAAGATCGGTGTAAAATACAAGCTCATATTGATCGAATCCAGGCTCAGATCATGAAAGGATCGGAGCAGGCATCGATGGATTCTGCAAGAAGAAAAAGAAGCTGGATCATCTATGTGCAGTTTGATTGGACAGATCTTCCTGTGAAGGTGTTGGATCTTTTGTGTAGCGTTTTATCACAAACGAAATTGCACATGCAAAAGACAGATCTAGCAGATCTGGTGTGGATCGATCGTTGGTAGAGAGAGGGCTCGGCTAGGTCGGAAATGTGGACAAGCAGAGGCTTCCCACCTCTGCTCTTGATTTCACTGGCGTAGTGAACCAGCAAGTGGTCGTAGATTGCCGTGGACGCCATTGCAGAGGTCGATGGTTTAAGCATGTCCGATCTGCGTGGGATCTTGCGCCGTGAGCGAAGAACTGGTCAGATCGAGTGTCGATCTAGAGCTGGCAGAGAGTTAGACATGAAGATCTGAAATCCTGAATGAACTGCCAAGTTTAGTGATTTTGCTATGATTTACTGCTACTGCGTAAAAGGACAGATCTACGTGTGAAAGCAGTAGATCTACGTGTCAAGGCATTAGATCTACATCTAGATCTGGTTAGATCTACGTGTGAATATACTAGATATGGAGATCTAGATATAAAATGTAAGGAGAACGATCCAGCGGGGCCTTGGCACGATGAAACGCTGGTGCCCTCCGTGACTCCACACAAGAGGGTCAATCGGAAGTGCTGTGGTCGAATTGCGCAGTGAAGGATAATGAGGATTATACGATACTTGTGGGAACATGGAATGTTGATGGCAGAAGGGCGCGTGATGATTTGGTTTGGAGGATGCGCGCAAAGTGTTTGACAAAACGTCTGAGCGAAATGCCGTGACATGGACTGCTATGCTAGCTGGATATGCACAGAATGGGCATGTTGATAAGGCGATCGAGCTGCTCAGGGCAATGCCTCAGCGCGACACGATGTCGTGGTCTGTTCTGATTACGGGGTGTTTGCAGAATGGACGTGGCTCTGAAGTTCTTTAGGAAAATACCGGAGAGAGACGTGGCATCCTGGACGGTGATGATTGCCGAATTTGCACAGAGTGGGCGCAGTGTGGAAGCTCTGGAGTTTTTTTTCGAGAAATGCGAGCGTCAGGCGTGAAGCCAGATCCCAAAGCCTTTGCTAGCGTGCTTCCCGCGTGCGCCAACTTGGCAGCCTTGGAGCAGGGAGAGGAAATTCATGAGGAGATAAAAGTATGTGGCTGAGAAGGAAAGGAATGGATGAATAGCAATGAATATAGAGAATGGTCATACAAAGAACAGCAACAATGAAACAAAAAAAAATTATTATAATGGAGTTAATTTTTTTATATGTAAATGGGCATACTGCTGTAAGACCTGGTATGGCATGCGTACCCCTGGGTAATCACTGGTAAAGTCTGGGTTAGACCTAGGTGATAGGGGGGATGCCAAATTAACAATTACCTTGGGTAAAAATTTGAGGGGGGAAGAGCTAGAGTGAGCGGGGTTGTCTCACTTAGCAGGTTTGGCTGGATTTAGTCAAGAAGCCCCAAGTCAAGTTTAAGGGGGGAATTGTTAGGTAAATTTGACTCGGGGTAGAGTCAATGTGGACTAGGGTAAACAGTGGTGGTTTTGGGGCACATGGTTTTGTGCACCCATAGTTTTCAGCCTATGGTATTGCATGTAATGGAGCCTATAAAAGGCTGGGAAGACTTCATTGTAAGGGAGGCCTGGAGGTGAGCGGTGAAGGCTCACTTGGACGGATTGGCCAGGGTTTTGGCCAATGCTAATGAAATTTCATTAGGATGGGTTTTCCCCGGAGTTTGGGGTTTTTCCCGGTTAAACATTTGTGTTTATGTTAATGATTTGTTGCTGACCTTTTATGTTTATTTCTCTGGGTAAATTATTTATTGTTTTCCGCTGTGTTAATCTCCAACAGGGAATGTATGAGTTGTTGGGCTTAAGGATGGACTTCATTGAGAAGGAGCGCGATGGCCGAGCAAAGTTGGTGAACCACAAAATTGAATGGATGCAAGCCCGTATGGAATGAAGGCTCATCAATATGGAGATAAAAATCCTTATTTTGAAGACTAAGCAACGAGATTTGGCATGGAGCTCGGAGGATGAAGAAAGGAAAGGTCGATTAGAACCAACATCAATAATGCAGTTTGTGGTCATCTTAGGAATCGAGGAAGGCAATGGAGCAGATCATGGTAAGAAGGTGACAGCAGACCCTAACCCCTCCTGGGAAAATTAGATAATTGTGTTGTATGCTTTGCAAGTATGAAGTATTTTTGGGGAAATTTTGTAGAATATAAAGGAATTATCAATGTAATATTGTAAAACAAAAAGTTCATGGCACTAGGAAAACTAAGTTGTGGTTGTACAAATTAGATAATTATGTTGTATGTTTTGCAAGTATGAAGTATTTTTGGGGAAATTTTGTAGAATATAGGAATTATCAATATAATATTGTAAAACAGAAAGCTTATCGTACTAAGCAAACTAAGTTGTGGTTGTACTGGAATTTTGAAATTTATGATGTAGTCATGAAAACTATTTTCTTTTAAACATAATATAATAGTCATTTTGTTTATTAAAAAAAACATAAAGTATGTAAAATTAGCATTAAAATAATAGGTTTATGCCTAGCAGTGGTGGGATTTAATCTTCACCATTGTTTGTTTTCAGTTTACATTCAAATATTTATATTTCCCTCTAACATAAAGGCATGCAAATATTTCTTAATAATAGAGAATAAATTAATGGACATAAAGAGAACAGCATGAAAAAATTGTAGTTAGAGCCCAAAGGAGACAAGGGGTACATCAAAATAATTAGCATCCTTATGGAACACACATTGAATGAAATGGAACAAAAGTATGATTATAAAACTAGATTTTCAATGTTTATACTCCCAACTATAGACAAGAAAAAATACTTTTATTTCAATTAGGAATTTGATGGTATTCAAAGACATAGATACATATTGGATGCTAACTTTAACCTCACTCTCCACCAAAAGGAGAACAAACAAGGCACATTATTAAGGTACCCATGTTGAAAGTATGTGGAAGACATCATCTCAAGATCGATCTTGTTGGATGTCAACCTGGAGATAGGGAAATACAACTAGAACAGCAAAAAGTAGTGCCTTCATTTTATAGCAGAAAGGTTAAATAAATTTTTGGTTCAATCCCCCTTCTTGGAGGGATAACTACTCATTTCATCCATCGTCATTCTTTGGTCAATTTTATACCACAAACCAATCCAATTACAAATCTCACACTCAAAATACTTAGGGTCTATCCCTTCTATTTATATTGCATACTAGGGGGAGTGGAAGGTTTCGTGGATTGGTTTCCTCTACTCAAAATGCCCCTCTATAAGATATGGCCCATCTAGGAGAAAAAAAAATCCAAAAACACAAATCAAATCTCAGGAAATGGGTAGTGTTAAATGTTTCCAATCCTTCCATCTAATGATCGTATTCATAGAAAAGTTGTGAATTGTTCTCCACTGAGAGGAAAATAAATAAGGAATAATATCAAGGGACCCATGCCAAATGCACATGGAAGACATCATATCAAGATGAGCCTTCATGGATTCAACAAAAATACATGTGAGTACACTAGAACAACATAAGGTTAGGCCTTCATTTTATAGAAGGTCAAATATATTTTTTGTTATATCCTCCTTGATAAATTAACACTTAATAATCTCATCCAAGATCATCCCCTTCTCCATTTAAAATTGTAGACAAATCTAGTTATAATTCTCAAACTTGAGACTTGGCACCTTTATCCCCTTCTACTTCAATCCTTCCTTTGAGGAAACTAAAGGTTACATGGAGGTGATTTCCTACTCCTGGAATACCAAAATATAAATATGACTCAATTTCATACATTTGGGATAAAAAAATCAAGTGTCTCAAACTATTTTCAAATAAATTGGTAGTGTTTTGTGTTCCCAATGCTTCCATCCAAAGATTGCATTGTCGAGAAAATTTGTGAAGTATTCGACTTGATATTGAAGAAAAACATTACAACTAAGGAAACCTAAAATGGGAAAGATGGATAGGTATTCATAGTTGAAAACATTCTGAAGCAAAATAAGCATAGTAGAGGCTAAATTGACTAAGCCTTTAGGTGCAAAGAAGAGATAGGAACACTCAATATTACGTAACGATGAAAATGCAAGAAAATTCGCAACTCGGTACGTGAAATTCCATTCTTAGAAGTTTCCAAAGTGGCTCAAATTCAAAGATATAAAATAGACAATGTGTTTCAACTACAAGAATCTATCCAAAAATCCTTGTGCTGACAGAAATTGAGAACAAAGGGAAACGTTGGAACAAACTCCTACATGATTTAGAAGAACTAAATGTAAAATGGGAGGGTGAATCAACCCTATTATCCTTGCCCTTGTCCTAAAATTAAGAAAAACATTCAACATCAAGAGATTCAAGTCAATCCCTCTATGCAACATATCATACAAAATATAGTCAAAGATCATTGCAACAAGACTCGTGTCAATCATTACAATGATTATATCAAAAGAACAAGAAAGTGTGTTCTGGGAAGGCTTGGAATGTCCATGATGTTTTTGGATTTACACTATGAAATTTTTTGCACATGCAACATTGTGCACAAAACTATTATTCATGATTAGGGAAAGAAACCATGTGGAAAAATGTATAAGGTAATGTAGAGAGTCTATATATAGAAAAAGGAAAATTTAGAAGGAATTTAGTTTGAAGTGAGCATTATGACCAAATCAACATATTATGTTCAAAATTATTTAAGTTGCACAAATAAAGAGTAGATATCAATTGGGGTTATCTTGGGTGGTTGGACAGAATGGTTGTTATTTCGCCCAAGCTCAACTCCTTGTGAGTGACATGATTATGAGAAATATTGATGTAATGGCTACCTGTCGAGGAATATTATTGTATTGACCCTCACTCTCCCCTTGGGTTGAGAGGGAGGATGATTCCCCCTAAAAAAACTAAGGGTAAAAGTTAATTAAACTAGAATTTCCAAAAGAGAGAAAATAAACAAAAAGAACTTGAAATTTTCAAAAGATATATAGATATATATACACACACACACACATTAACTGAAATTAATTAAATGGAGAAATTGAAGGAGCTACATAAATAATTCATATTATACCTAGAAAGAGAAAATAATTAACCCTAATTAGGAAAATGAAGTACAAATATAAAAATAAAGGAAGCGTAGAGTAAAATGTATACAGGCAGAGGTTGCTAATGTTAATGGTGAGTCTTCACATGATCTTAGCTCGAGTGGAATGGAGAAAATTTTGTTTCCCTAGTTGTGTGGGTTCAAGTCTCTGGAGATATTTTAAACACGTTTGTTGTAGAATTTATGAAATAGTTGTACCCGGTGTAATATTGGAAGTCGATATTTGGAAGCTACAGATTCTCCAAAATTCTCATTCCGGTTTAAAAGAATTGTTAATGGTGATCTATAACTCGTTGGAGTAATTTGGGCGAGGCCCAAGATCAACTCTAGTGGCTGCCACTACAACACTAAGAATATATCCAACAACCTGTAAACCATATATACCAATAATTTTCTAATATACTCACATTTTATTTATTTGAACCCATGAAAGCTCATATTGAGATGTTGTTTCCACATGCATTTGACATGGGCCCTACTATGCCTCGTTTCTTTTCCTCTCAGTGGAGAAAAATTCACAACTAAGTTAAGTAATGTAATGGAACTAAAAGAGACTGTAGTAGTTGGTAATTTTCAAGGAAAGAAGATGACATGCAAGTGCTTAGAGGATTGGACAAGGTTCAATTTTGAACCTCTAATGGACTATACACCCATATAATAAACTTGGAAAAGTGATGGTTAGTCTAGGTTTTTAACTTGGTTAGAGAGGTAAATAAATTGTTTTAAAGGTGGAAATGGGGTGCCCGAAATATTTTTCTAAATACATGGCATGTTGATTTTGACACTAGAAAAACCCAAATGGGCATACTTCTAGTTGGTTTCAAATACCTAGGCTACCTCTTGTTTTATGGTTGGAGGATGTATTCATAGAAAAAGGAAACTCGCTTGTTTCATATTATGTAGCTAATTTATCTTTTTGTGATATTGGATACTTTAGGCTTGGTAGGGTTCTAGTGGGTCTAGAAACTAGCAAGGGAACTAGTTGTCAAAGAGGTAAAGATCATTATGAATTAACTCTTGATTATGAAGGTATACCATTTAGAGGTGAAAAATGTCACAATTGTGAGCACTTAACAATGAATTATAATTACCATTCACAGAGGAAGGTATGGGCTCAAAAGAAGCATCCTCAAGCACTGGGGGTGGTATTGCTAGAATCCCCTCAAAATAGTTTAAGGACATAAGTTCCAATTGAAGAGGCATTTGGAAATTCCCTCAATCAAGATAATGAAACCAACAAATTAGCCCTCGCCCTATGGTCTCCATAATAAATAGAGCTTGGACACCATTATTGACAAGGGTTGCAAACCTATATCTTGCCAGTCCCCACAATTACCTTCCCCTCGTAGAAAGAAAACTTTTAATATTTTAGTTTTGGAACTTGGGGTTAGAGGAAGAAACAAAAGGCCTAGAGTCTATTAATGAATTTATACCCAAGAATTAACAAACCTTTGAACTCAACCCTTATCCTCCTACCTATAAATAAAAAGGCCTTGGTAGTAGAAGAAACCTAGGTGGGAACCCCAAAAAACCCTAAATTGGAGTCTAAGACTAGGGTATCCTCATGGGACTATACAAATGGAAACTACAAAATATAACCTCTAACACAGAGGCAAAGGAATCCTATACTTCCCTAGGAAGGTTGGGGGGGGGGCGCTAGATTTCCTTGATTAAAAAGCCAAAAGCCAACCTAGTGAAGAAAAATGTTCCTTGTGTACATGGAATAAGAATAAGCATCATCAAAGGTTAGATGTGGGAAAAAATTAATTGAAGATCATAGAACATCTACCCCTAGTGAGGGGCTCGAATGATATTCATGACTTTCAATTGTTGAGTTGCTCAATCTCTCAAAGAAGTTGGTCATTACGAAACTTTAAAAGACATTAAAACCCTTTGTTATCCTCTTTCATGAGGCAATGACGGAGGAAGAAAATGTAATTTAGGAACTCTCAAAATTTATGTCTAAGTGGGAGCTTAGTTACATTAATGCCATTAGAAGATATGGTGGGAATATAGTGGGTAGCATAGGTCTTCATATACCTTATCTAGATCTTGGGCATTTCCTGTAGGTCTAGGGGTAGCCTTGTTCTTGATGGATTTAGGAACAAAAATCATTGTCCTAAATATTTATGGCCCATACTCTAAACAAGTGGAGTATTAAGACAAATTATTCAATATGGAACGTGTTTAGAGTGGCATTGTGGTGATAAGGGAAGACATAAAATTACAATATGCAACTCGGAAATTTGGGGACCCGCAACGAGTAGAAAGTGTGTTATACATTGAACCAACAAAATTAACTCCCACCTAGAGAAATAAGAGAAAATAAGAAGAATATCCCAGGCACTACTTTCTAATATTTAAATGGTTTCTAAAGAAAGTTATTCAAGTAATTCAATGGTTTACCTTGAGAGGGACTCAAACCATAATCTTGTGGTATTAGAAATGGCCCCAATCTAAGAAAAACCACCTAGGTCCTTCAAGCTAAATCATGAATGGTTGAAGGTGGAAGATTTTTTCAAAATGAATAAGAACATCTAGAAGTCCCATGATGAACATCTAAGAGAATGTTTTCCACTTAAATTTCAACAAACAAAAGAGAAAGAGACAAGGAAGGTAGTAATCCAATGGGAAAGGGGAAAAAACAAAAATATGATAGACTCCTTAAAGAAGTGAAAGAACATATAGATACCATATATAATAGTGAAGGGTTTAGATACTTGAGAGACCTAGAAACAGGAAGCAAAGTATACAACAACAACAACAACAACAACAAAAATGAACGTCTCAATCAAGAAAGAGAAGGAATGGAGGCTCAAGATTAAGGTTATTTGGCTTCAAGTATGTGACCTTTGAGCTAATCTCATGACTCTTTGACTTCTTTTGTCTTTTCCTAACTGATGACTTTTCATATTCCAGAATTGACTCTTTGACTTCCACTTACATATTTTATTTCAAATACAATAATACAAAAACCCATAAGTTCTTTCACTAATATGCAAATGGAAAAAATGAATATCGATTATGCTTGGATGATTGACAAGGGAAATAATAGGTGGGAAACAAATTTTAGAGACATAGCAGATGAGGGATTCAATTTCTCCAATCTCTTCAAAGAAGACTCTAGGGCTTTAGCCCCAGGGTTTAGTTCAATTGGTAAAGTTCCTATTGCTAAAGCACCTTGCTAATGGGAGGTCATGGGGCCAATTATCTTCAATGCCCTTGGTATTAGGCTTTGCTAATGAGTTCGCGAGAAGTGATCCCTTTGGGTGGATCTGCCCACATTTTTTCGTGGACATAGCAGTCACCAATCAACATGTATGTGAACCACACATACGAATAAAAACCCAAAAAAAAAAGTTATAGGTCCACCATCATTTGAAGTGATAAGACTATCAAAATCCTTTGTTTTTCTTTGTAAACAATGAGGACAACTTGGAGTTGATAAAAAGAGTGAGGAAAGTTAAACTACTTCAAGCTTTACAAAGTCTTCAAAACGATGAAAGTGTTAGGCCTAATTGTGAGCACTTAACAATGAATTATAATTACCATTCACAGAAGAAGACCTAAGGCGGATGGTGGGGATCACAAGAAGTGCAAGAAAAAAGGTTGGGACTTATAGTACTATCTTCCTTATTTTGAGCCCAAAAGAAAATAACCCAACAACCTTTGAAAAGTTTCAACCAATATCCTTAGGCAATGCATCTACAAAATTATCTCGAAGGTCATTACCAAAAGACTAAAAAAGGTCTTATCAAAGGAAATCCAAGGTGAGTATTTCAATCTTCTAAAAGGAAGATAAATCCATGAGGCAATTGGCATAGCTCGAAAAAGAGCGTGGGTAATGAGTTGCACTACCTCTATATCCTTTGTTGTCTTAATCAATGGAGAAGCATTTCCTTTATTCATACCAGTTAGGGGTCTTATATAGAATGCTCCTTCTCCCCTCTCCTATTTCTAGTCATAGTTGAAGGGTTGAGTAGACTACTAAAACAAGGATTAGAAAATGGAAACTTTAAAGGGATCTATATTGGTCATGCTTGCAACATCACACATATTTTGGTTGTGGATGATGTGCTAGATTTCTATGAGGTACGAGAGGGATTGTTGAAAAGTTCTAAAACATGTGGACCTTATGTAATGTACAAGTATGAAAATAAATCTGAATAAATTCACTATATCCAAATGGGACATACCACATATGAATAAGTAAATTTCTCCCAATCATTTCCTTACCATGTGATGGATTTGGATAAAGGATTAAAGTACTTTGGATTCCACCTAAAACCAAACCTATATAAAAATTTTGATTGGCAAGTAGAAGAGAAGATGGTGTCCTTTGGATTCAACCTAAAACCAAACCTATATAAAAAAGTTGATTGGCAAGTACAATATAAGATGGTGTTGGTGCAATCTAACTTAAAAAGAGAGGGAAGATTGGTACTTTTCAAACCTATCCTAGAAGCCATTCCAGTATACTAGATTTCATTGGCTTAGGTTATGAAGAGTGTATTTGAAGCAATTAGGAAATTGTACTTCAATTTATCTGGTTAGGAGAAAAATCCAAGAAAGGACTTGTGTTGGCATCCTAGAAAAAATTGTTGCTCCCCAAAACAAATTGGGGATGGGACCTAAAAAATTATTTTTATCAAGGTACTAACGATCAAAAGCTTATGGAGTTCAGTGCAAGGAAAAGGATTGTAGGTTCAAGCAATCAAAGCCGAGTACTTGCACACGACCATAGTGGAGGATTGGATTAGGAACCCTGTAAAATAGGTGCATAATGCCTCAATCATATTTAAAGATGTGAACTCAACTTTCCAACTAATTTGTGATTCGTTGATATGGAAGGTGGCCAAAGAAGATAAAATTCAAATAGGGCTTGATCCTTGGACAAGTAGTAAAGGCTATCATAGACTGGTTTTGCAATTGACACAAAAACCTTGAAGCAAAGGGTTTGTGAATTGGAAGAGGTCTACAAGTTAGCAACAAAAATGGCTCACCTAAGCAAAAAAGAAGTCAACAATGTGTATATTCTTGGGCATACATTAACGGTGCCTCTCAAGGGAATCCTCTGGTATAAGGCTCTAGAAGTATCTCGTATCTCTCCTAAAACTATAGCATAGTTGTAAAGTCAACATTGAGTAGGAAATAAACACAAATGTGACCTAATGGCTCTTAAATTAACCCTATAATTGGGTCATCGATATGTGGAAATATTTATCAAGTGGCAAAAGGAGGCAGCACTGTGTTAAAAGAGTACAAATACCGTAGCAAAGGAAGGCAAAAAGAGGCACAACAAAAGTAATAGAGGCGTAAAGAAGAAAGTCAAAATGTAAATGCTCATAGAAGAACAAGAAGAACCTAAGTATTCCAAGATAGAGACAAGTAGGCAGGGAGTGACAAGCAAGAGACAGAGGCAAGGAGTCTGGTAAAATTCCGAGAATCACCCAAGCCGGCAGATACATTCATATGCACCTGGACCGCACTTCCAACCAGCAGAAAGATAGACAGAGGCGCAGAGAAGTTACAAATTCGAGAATCGCCTACCCAATGCATATAATACAGAACCATATTCCGGGAATCGCACACTCCAACCGGCGTTATACATATAATATAACACAAACTTATTCCGGGAATCGCTTCACTCCAACAGCAAAAATATATATAAACATATATGTGCAGTGCATCACATAAACAAAGGTCCAAGGAATTTATATTATGGAGCGCATAAAACAAAGTTTGATAAGGTGGGACCCCTCCCCAATCGCAATCGGAGATCGCAAGGGCAGCGGAACATCGCAACAGAAAGTTGCGATTGCGATTGAAATGGCGGACCCGATCGTGTTATAAGCAGGAGTTGATAGATGCTAATCGCATCCGAGTTCCCAATCGCATGTCTTTTGTAAAACGCTGCGATTGAAATGGCGGACCTGATCGTGTTATAAGCAGGAGTTGATAGATTCCAATCGCATCCGAGTTCCCAATCGCATGTCTTTTGTAAAACGCTGCGATTGAAATGGTGGACCCGATCCTGTTATAAGCAGGGGTTAATACATATTTGAGTTACGGTCAAATCGCATCGGCACTGGTCAATCGGAACATATGTTAAAGAACTTGCGATTGCGATTAAGAGTTCGGACCCGATGGACTTATAAATTATGATTAACAAAGATTTCAGCTCCAGGTTCTAATCGCATCGGCAATGGTCAATCGCATCGGAGAATATAAGAGTTGCGTTTGCGATTGGAAATCCGGACCTGATTGGTATATAAACTACGACTCATATACAACTTGAGTTCCAGGTCTAATCATATTGGCAGCCAATCCTTATGGACGTCGGGTTATTTGCAAATAAATTGTATATATTATATATGTTGAATAACATTTGAATATGATCCGGGGGCATAACACATATGATATATAATGGTTATTTAGTTATATATATAACATGGTTGCGATAAGCCGCGTGGTCTCTAGACCCACGGACCTTAGCTTTACGGGAGGGCGATTATTAACACTTGTGATATATGTATGTTCCGGCCTGCGGAACCTGCCACATCAACAAGACACTAATGGCATAAAAGGGATTGGAATTCCTCTAGATTTACAGTCAGCGGATATAAAAGACACATTTACACATATGCAGCAGTTACACCACAGCAGAGGACAGAAGAGCAAACAGATCCGAAAGAAGATAAAACACAGTCACAGAAAAGACAAAGACAGCCAAAGAAAAGAGAAATGCGTACCAATTCAAAAGACTAAATGAGTTGAGCTGGAGTTCTCATTTAAATTTGAATGTAAATGTTTTATTTAAATTTATATTGTTGTGATGCATTGGCAAGTCTCCGAGAGAAAACAAATTCCCACTGTAATGTTAAAATTGACACCTACAGTTATAATTTCTGAGTAAGTTGATAAAAGGAGTGAGAAGGCAGAAGGCAAAGAGACATGACTTTCCATTTCGAATTCCAAGCAGAATACAAACAGTCATGTGAGGAAATCTATAAATAATATCATCTTGATATGCAGAGTTAGTTTTTTTTTTTTTTTTAAATGAAGAGAGAGTAAATCGAGAGAAGGAAGAATATAGAAGAGTAAGACAGAGAAGATTAAGAAAAGCAGAACAGAAGGAGAAGCTACAGAACAGTGTGTCATCGAGAACTGAGGGTATCCAGGCCTCAGCTTGATAAAATGAGAAGTTGGTTTCAAAATGTTTGCCTGATAGCCTCCACCAGGGCCGACTGAGGTTGATGCCCCTCCGGGTTGGGGCTTGCAAAACTGGTGGAGTGAGCCTTTGCAGCTGTATTTGCGAATTGAGGGAGTCGTAGGTTGGTGCCTGTCATAGAAAACAGTAGAGAGAGTGAGCTTGCCTGTATCCACAAATCAATAATAGACGTATTTTTTATGGGTTTCACTTTATATCATGTCTCGTGCATGATATTTATGTATCGTATCCGATATGTATCATTTTCTTAATACCGTCATTTTCAAATTAGTGCCCATCGCTCTAAGATTACTCTCACATTAAATAGAGTTTGAAATTAAGGTGTAAATAATTTTATTGAAAAGTTTAAAAGATCTGGAATGTATTAAACTGATTCACCCCCCCCCCCCTCTCAGTTTAATTAGAGATTCAACAATTGGTATCAGAGCAGGTTCCTTTGTACAAGTCTAACAACTGAAAGGAGATCCTAGGTTCCCAAGATGGCTAGTAAAGAAGGATGCTCAACCAATAAAGCCCCTTTCTTCACTGGTGAAAATTATGCTTTCTTGAAAATCAGAATGAAGACATACATAATGTCTCTAGGAATAGAAGTCTGGGCTGCTGTGGAATTAGGATATGCCCCAAAGTCAACTGATACATAAAAAGAAGCTAAAGAAAGCTTTGTAGCTAATGCTAAAGCCATGAATGCCATCCTGAATGGATTATGTGAAGCAGAGTTTATTAAAGTAATGCACAAAGACACTGCCAAGAAAATATGGGATACTCTTGAAGGCATACATGAGGGAGACCAGAAAGTAAAAACCGCCAAACTTCAAGTATATAGAGCCCAGTTTGAAAACGTAAAAATGAATGATGATGAAGATGTTGGCAGCTTCTTCTTAAAAGTTGCAGAAATTGTTAACAATATGAAAGCTCTTGGAGAAACCATACCAGAAAGTATAGTTGTGCAAAAGATTCTAAGATCACTCCCACCCAGATTTAATCCCAAGGTTTCTGCAATAGAAGAGACAGCGGATTGGGAGACTTTGACCATGAACCGGATACTTGGAAATCTAACAACCTATGAAATGAGGCTCCCACAGAAGAAGCCAAGTACAAGGGAAGCACATTCAAAACAGAAAAAAGGAAAGAAGAAAAGGAAGAAATATGCTCTTGCTCTGATGAAGAAGAGGCTAAATTTGTCAAGAAATTGGATAGAGGCTCAGGTAGATACAAAGGTAAACTTCCCTTCAAATGCTTTAACTTTGGAAGAGTTGGACATTATGCTGCTAAATGTCCTCACAAGAAAGTAAGAAATCAAGCTCAAGAATCAGAGAAAGACACATCAAAGTTCTGGCAGAAAGGAAAGAAATCCAGCAGAAAATCCTTCTATGCTCAGCAAGACAGCAGTGCATCTGAAGACTCAGATGAACCCTCAAGTGAAGAAGGAACCTCAGAATTTCTATTGATGGCCATAGAAGATCTTGAGGGACTCCTACTAGAAGATGAAGAAGAAGAAGGGGAAGTAGACCTTGAGGGGGAGCTAAGAAGTGCTCTGGAGGAGATTGACAAACTCAAACTAAAATGCAAAAAACAAAAAGAGATTCTCCTAAAATGTGTGAAAGAAGAACAAAATTCAGAAGTCCTCATGCAGCTGAAGGTAAAGCTTGAAGAAGCCAAGAAGATAGAAGATATGTTACTTCAGCAAATCAAAGATAAATCTCAAGAACAAGAGAAGCCGGAAGAAGAAATTCTGTGTCTGGGAAAGAAATTAGAAAATGCCCAACAGAAAGTTTCTATATACCCTTCTCAAACAACAAGCTCTATTAAGTTGAATGAAATTTTGGTTGCTCAAAGATCCCCTATGATAAAGATTGGAATAGGCTACGAAGGAGAATCAAGTAAAGGAAAAGAAAAGGTTGACAGAGAGATTAATTTTGTAAAAGCAAAGAAGGATGAGGAAGTAGCTCAAATAATTCCTACAAAAGAAGAAATCTGCAATAAGAGAGACAGAGAGCAGAAGAAACCTCTAGTAACAAAGAATATAATGAATACTAAGATGGCAGAAAAAGAATCATATGCCCCTAAGTATATCAACTTTGGAAGTCATCAGAGGAAATTCTTCCCTCCTATGAAGAATGCCACCTGCTATGTCTGCCACAAGCCAGGACACATTGCTGCATATTGTTATGCAAGGAAGAGTAATTCAGACCTGCAAAAGATGCAAATAGTGAAGAGGCTATCTCAAACAAACAAATGGAGAAAACAACCTTACATCAGGTATGCAAATAATTTATATGGTTATTGTTTTTATTGTAAGGAATTTGGCCATAAAATTATTGAATGTAGAAAGTATAGACAAAGACTGATGTTCAATACCTCAAGGAGGTTTATGAGTCAAAGAAATTTTGTTCATGCTCACAATTCTACAAAAACTATAATCAAATGTTCAAAAGGGGGCCTCCAGTGGATAAAGAAGGTGAATAACTGTGACCTGGCTCTAACTGCTCAAGATCTGAAAAGCCAGTGGTACTTGGACAGTGGCTGCTCCAAACACATGATTGGAGACAGAAGCAAGTTTATAACTCTTGATGAAAAGAAATATGGCAATGTTATTTTTGGTAATGATAAATCAGAAAGATCAAGGGACAAGGCTCAGTCAGCATAGACAATGGCAGAGGAAAAGCCCAAGAGGTACTATTTGTGGATGGACTGAAAGAAAATTTACTGAGTGTCAGTCAGATGTGTGACAAAGGCTGTGAAGTTATTTTTAGAGCACAAGATTGTGTAGTCAGGTCAAGCACAACAGGAAAGACTCTTCTCAAAGGTGTTCGAACAGAGAACAATGTATACATAGTGAAAGAGGAAGATGAAGCCTGCCATCTTAGCAAACTTGAGGAGTCATGGTTGTGGCATAGGAGATTGGGACATCTCAGCTTTGACCATATCATCAAATTGAGCAAGAAGAAAGCTGTCAAAGACATGCCAGAAATAAAATGGCCTTCAAGTACTATATGCAAATCTTGTCAATTAGTGAAACAGACTACATTATCCTTAAATTCAAAGATATTGTCAACAAGAAGACCACCTGGCCTGTGCACATGGACTCGTGTGACCTCACAGAACTAGAACACCAAGTGGAGAATCCTATTTCATGGTGATAATAGATGACTTCTCCACAATGACATGGGTTGCTCTTCTCAAATAACCGTAAGCATTGGAAAAATTTACCCGTAGCATTAGCAGAAAATCAACCGGATGCAAGCTGAAATGTATCGCATCGACAGAGGAGGAGAATTCACGATTATGACTTTACGTACCTATGTAATGAACATGGAATAAACAACAATTTACTATTATAGGACACTTAACAGTAATGGAAAGACTGAGAGACAAAACAGGTCTGTACAACAAATAGCCAGAGCTATGATGCAAGAGAATAATATTGCTCAAACCTTCCGGGCAGAAGCAGTACACACAGCAGTACATATCCTTAATAAAGCTCACTTAAGGCCAAGCAGTGACAAGACTCCCTATGAACTATGGCATGGAAAGCCAGCTTCAATAAAACATTTCAGAGTCTTTGGTAGCAAGTGTTACATAAAGAATAATGATGAAAACCTTGGGAAATTTGATGCAAGAGTAGATGAAGGGATTTTTCTAGGATATGCTTCCAAAAGTAAAGGATACAAATGCTACAACAAGACTCTTCGGAAAATAGTTGAAAGTATTGATGTGAGATTTGATGAAGAATTTCCAAACAATACAAGAAATACAGATTGCTGCAGTCCATCAGTTAATCATGAAGAAGAAGACCAGAATGATGAAGAAACTAGCAAGACAATAGAAGATGCAGAGCTGAGCTCAAAAAACCCCTCAAGATACACTCAGAAGAATCATCCTAAAGATCAGATCATAGGAGACAAGAAAGCAGGAGTCCAGACAAGAAGGCAGCTAACATAACAAACAGAAGAAGTATACATAGCCATGTTATCACAAATAGAGCCAAAGAAATTTGAAGAAGCCAGCAAGGACAAGTATTGGATAAAAGCAATGAATGAAGAATTGGACCAAATTGAGAAGAACAATACCCGGGAACTAGTTCCTAGACCTATTGAGAAAAATATCATTGGTTCAAAATGGGTATTCAAAAACAAAATGAATGAGAAAGGACAAGTAATCAGGAATAAAGCAAGGCTGGTCTGCAAAGGATACTCACAAATAGAAGGAGTTGATTATGATGAAACATTTGCCCCTGTAGCTAGAATGGAAGCTATCAGAATGTTCCTGGCATTTGCATGCTATCAAGACTTCAAGGTATATCAAATGGATGTAAAGTCTTCTTTTCTTAATGGAGATCTAGAAGAAGAAGTGTACATGGAACAACCAGAAGGCTTCTCATTGACAGACAAAGAAGACTATGTGTGCAGACTGAAGAAGGCCCTATATGGACTGAAACAGGCTCCTCGTGCTTGGTACTCAAGACTGGACAAATATTTGCAAAAAAAGGGTTTTAAGAGAGGTGGAGTAGACAACAATCTATACATAAAAGCGCATGAAAATGAACTCCTAATTGTTGTTGTATATGTTGATGACATTATGTTTGGAAGCAACAAAGATGAACTAGCAAAAGGGTTTGCTGATGAGATGAAAACAGAGTTTGAAATGTCTATGATTGGAGAGCCCAGTTTCTACTTAGGACTGCAAATTCAGCAAAAGAACACTGGCACATTCATTTCTCAAGAAAAATACTTAAAAGAAATGCTGAAAAAATTCAAAATGGAGGACTGCAAACCAATGACAACCCCCATGATCACGGGATGCAAGCTGTGTGCTGATGATAGGTCTGCAGATGTAGATCAAAAACTCTACAGATCCATGATAGGAAGCCTGCTGTACTTGACATCTTCAAGACCAGACATCATGCTAGCAGTAGGACTAGTGGCAAGATATCAAGCAGCACCTAAACAAAACCATCTTCTGGCAGTAAAAAGAATACTCAGATATCTACAAGGAATTGCACAATATGGGCTTTGGTATCCTAAAGGAAAAAGCTTCACCTTGACAGCATACACAGATGCAGATTGGGCCAGCTGTGTGGATGATAGGAAGAGTACAAGTGGAGGTGCATTCTATCTAGGAGAAAGTCTGGTGGCATGGCTAAGCAAGAAACAAACATCCATCTCTCTATCTACAGTTGAAGCAGAATATATAGCAGCAGCAGCATGTTGCACACAAGTCATGTGGATGAAGAAGACACTTCAAGACATGAAGGTAAGCATTAATAAACCTATCTCAATCAAATGTGATAATACAAGTGCTATAAGTATATCTAAAAATCATGTGCTTCATTCAAAAACTAAACATATACCAATCAAGTATCATTTTCTCCGAGAACAAGTGGCTCAGAAGATAGTTAAACTGGACTATGTATCAACGAAAGAACAGATAGCAGACATATTTACCAAACCACTTGCCAAAGAACCATTCGAATACTTGAGAGACAAACTAGGGGTAGTATCTGTAGATACTAGTCTCTAATATGAAGAGAAAGTACAGTCTCAGGGGGAGAACAAAACGAAGATATCATTCCAGGGGGAGAACAGCCAGCAATATAAGCATAAAACAAGTCCACAGGATCAGCATTATCAATATTATCAGCATTCAGAAGCAACAAGAACTTTTCAATCGTAAAATGCATCATCTCTGTCTGCAATCTAGCACATATTACAGGCACTATAAATGAAACACAGCATAGTCCAATTTTGGCAGAAGAGGACCTAAACGTAACTCAGAGAAAGGAAATACAACGACAGAACCCATACGGAGGGATGAGGAGTCATCCTTTGCCATTGATGTCAAAGGGGGAGGAAGAACAAATAGCAAACAGGAAGAGCAAGCAACAAGAGAAAGAGAAAGAAAACAGAGAAAGTGGATTGCCATCAATGCCAAAGGGGGAGACTGTTGGAAATATTGTCATTGATGGAAAAGGAGGCAGCACTAAGGCAAAAGAGGCACAGCGAAAGCAATAGAGGCAGCAAGAAGAAAGTCAAAATTTAACAGTCAGAGAAGCACAGTGAAGAACCGTTATCGGAAGATAGAGACAGAGGCAGAGTGACAGAAGCAGAGACAGAGGCAGAGAGAAGTTACAAAATTTCGGGAATCACACTCTCCAACCGGTGGAGCAGAGGCAGAGGCAGAGGCAGAGCGATAGGAGCAGCAGAGGCAGAGGCAGAGCCGTTATAAAATTTTGAGAATTTCCTAAGCCGGCAGATACATTCATATGCATAATTCTGGGAATCGCACACTCCAACTAGCGTTATACATATAATATAACACAAACTTATTGCGGGAATTGCTTCACTCCAGCGGCAAACATATATATAAACATATATGTGCAGTGCATCACATAAACAAAGGTCCAAGGCATTTATATTATGGAGCGCATAAAACAAAGTTTGATAAGGTGGGACCCCTCCCCAATCGCAATCGGAGATCGCAAGGGCAGCGGAACATCGCAACAGAAAGTTGTGATTGCGATTGAAATGGCGGACCCGATCGTGTTATAAGCAGGAGTTGATAGATGCTAATCGCATCCGAGTTCCCAATCGCATGTCTTTTGTAAAACGCTGCGATTGAAATGGCGGACCCGATCGTGTTATAAGCAGGAGTTGATAGATGCTAATCGCATCCGAGTTCCCAATCGCATGTCTTTTGTAAAACACTGCGATTGAAATGGCGGACCTAATCTTGTTATAAGCAGGGGTTAATACATATTTGAGTTACGGTCAAATCGCATCGGCACTGGTCAATCGGAACATATGTTAAAGACTTGCGATTGCGATTGGAAGACCGGACCCGATGGGTCTATAAACCATGTTTAACAAAGTGTTTGAAGTCCAGTTCCAATCACATCAGAAAGAAACAAACCATCGCAACACATATTAAAGAACTTGCGATTGCGATTAAGAGTTCGGACCCGATTGATATATAAACTACGACTCATATACAACTTGAGTTCCAGGTCTAATCGTATTGGCAGCCAATCCTTATGGACGTCGGGTTATTTGCAAATAAATTGTATATATTATATATGTTGAATAACGTTTGAATATGATCCGGGGGCATAACACATATGATATATAATGGTTATTGAGTTATATATATAACACGGTTACGATAAGCCGCGTGGTCTCTAGACCCACGGACCTTAGCTTTACGGGAGGGAGATTATTAACGCTTGTGATATATGTATGTTCCGGCCTGCGGAACCTGCCACATCAACAAGACACTAATGGCATAAAAGGGATTGGAATTCCTCCAGATTTACAGTCAGCGGATATAAAAGGCACATTTACACATATGCAGCAGTTACACCACAACAGAGGACAGAAGAGAAAACAGATCCGAAAGAAGATAAAACATAGTCACAGAAAAGACAAAGACAACCAAAGAAAAGAAAAATGCGTACCAATTCAAAAGACTAAATGAGTTGAGCTGGAGTTCTCATTTAAATTTGAATGTAAATGTTTTATTTAAATTTTTTATTGTTTGTGATGCATTGGCAAGTCTCCCAGAGAAAACAAACTCCCACTGTAATGTTAAAATTGACACCTACAGTTATAATTTCTGAGTAAGCTGATAAAAGGAGTGAGAAGGCAGAAGGCAAAGAGACATGACTTTCCATTTCAAATTCCAAGCAGAATACAAACAGTCAAGTGAGGAAATCTATAAATAATATCATCTTGATATTCAAAAAAAAAGGAGAGAGTAAATCAAGAGAAGGCAGAATATAGAAGAGTGAGGCAGATAAGATTAAGAAAAGCATAACAGAAGGAGAAGCTACAGAATAGGGCTGATATCTGAGGTAAATCAGCAAACTTTTAGTTTGATAAATTGAGGAAGTTGGAGCTTCCTTATCAAGTTGCAGCTTGATAGACGTCAGTTGTAGCTGACTGAGGTTGGAGCCTCCTGTAGGTTGGTGCCTGCAGAAAATTGAAGGGAGTTGGTGCTTCCTTGCAAGTTGTAGCTTGCAGAATTGAGGTAGGAGCCTCCTGTAGGTTGGTGCCTGCAGAAAACAATGGTGAGAGGGAGTTGGAGCTTGCCTTTGCATCACAACAATAATAAGATGTGGTTTTCTCCCTTTATGGGTTTCCACTTATATCTGGTGTCTCTGTGCAAGATATTTATGTATTGATCTGATATGTATCATTTGCTTAATACCTGCTGCTCTCAAATTAAGTCTACTTCTCTATTAAACTAATACTTTCAGATTACATTCTAAGATTACTCTCACATTAAATAGAGTTTGAAATGAAGGTGTAAATAAGTTTATTGAAAAGTTTAAAAGATCAGGAATGTATTAAACTGATTCACCCCCCCCCCCCCTCTCAATTTAATTAGAGATTCAACAATGGTGTTACACGACTCCAATTTCGTGGGGATTCTTTATTAGCTATCTAAAGGATTCATAAAATTTTATCACTAAAATTTTACATCATAGAACCTTTTGATGATAGACTAACAAATAACAATGTTCTCACACATTTATGTTTCATATATACAAGGATATGAACAAGGTAGTGGGTGGCCTCTCAAAAGATGCATTGGGAGTTGGGGCATGGTATTTGGAATATATCCATATTTTAAGATGGACACTACAAATAACCCAAAACTGAGGAAGATGAAGCAATAAGAGAGAATGGCTTCAAAAATAGGGCACCTACAAGGAGTCATCTTTGATCCCAAAAACAATACATTTCAAGAATATTCCTTGAGAATCAACACCGCTTCCAACAACCAAGTTGAGGCCATGGTAGCGTGGAGTGACTCAAATTAGTGCCAAAGATAACCTTTGTGTGAAAAAATCTTTAACTTAAAAAACCCTACTGTTAAATATTGATTTATTTCCCCTACTTACATAAGTTATTAATTTGAATATTCAGAATTAACATCGAAGTAAATATAGTTAACAACCTACACATACAGATCAAATACTTAATAACATACTCAGAGACAAAGTGACACAAGGATTTTCTAGACAAATGTCCCCGAAAAAACCCAATGCGGGAAAATCGATGTTGCTAGCTTCTGGAGGGTTTTTATTAGTATGCATATTCTAAGTACAACAATCATGGGCACCAAAACTGGTTAACCCAACAGAGAAATATAAATGGTAGCAATACCTCTATCTCAAAGACAGAAAAAAATCACTGATTCACACCCTCAAACGGGATTTACAAAACTCAACCCCTTTTTGGCCTCTGGAAACCCCAGCGCTGCTCTGAAGCCCTCTGCGTCAGCCACTGCACTGTTCAAGAAGGGCCCACATCACCCTAGAAGGGGTTACGATGCCCCCTGTGCTACCCTAATTTGGCCTACGTCAACCTTGCTTGGCTCCTACTGCCCCTGCTGGGCTCTTGGCTGGACTACGTAGTTGTTGCCTCTACGCTGCTCTGGAATGCTCCTCCTTTGCCCTCGTTGTACTATTAGCCTGGGATCAAATCATCCCCCTGGCTAACACTGCCCCTCGCTGCAACTGAAACACTTCTGAAATTCTTAGCAAACCACGCCCTAGAATATCATCTTAGCTTCAATGCTCTGCTAGTGTGTGCATTCTCCAACTGACCCCAAACCCTTCTCTTATAATTTTATCATTGAAAAATTAACGACCATGATCTAATCTCTAATCAACGGCTAATATTAGAAGTTGTTTGATCCGCATCACTTAAGTCATTCTCATCACATGACTAATTTAGTTCACTTTAATATTTTAATTTTCATAATTTAAACTTAGGGTCCTTAATTAAAATGATTAATTATTTGAATAAAACTTAAACCTTATGGAATTCTTCTAAACGCTTTCTGGGTCTTGGAGATCTCATGTACTCCAACTTCTGCACAAAATTTGGGAGCTAGAGCACATCTAATGCTACCCCAACACCCCAAAATCTCAACACTCCCTCTTAGCAAGGAATGTGCTCTAGCAATACAATTCACCCCGAAGTACTGCTCTGATCTTTGGTATTGGTCTTTGCTTTGATGCTTGGCCTACTGCCCTACATCATTGCGCTACTGCTACTCTTTGTATTGTTGCCCATGACTCTTCCATCGTCAATGCTACATTCGTACTGCAGTTCCCTCTCAAATTTCTACATCGTGCTACCAACTATTGCACTGCAACTCAGTGGTTGAGAGTATGAAACTGAAGGACCCCTGCCCAATGACAAAGAAGTCAATCACGCTACACCGAAGCTCCATAGGTTGCTGCTATGCGTTGCTGCTATGCGTTGTCCTTATTGCAGCTCTGCACTGCATAAGCATGCCTCCTCTATGATGCTGCATTTGCACTGCGCTACTCCTTCAACATCTCAACCTCTGCCTTTGCTTCATTCGTGATATTTGCACCCACTACTCCAGTCATTCCTTGCTATTCTCTTAAGGCTCCCGTAGCACGGATGTGATCCAAGAGTTAGGCTACTCAAGGATCCCACCACCACTCTGTAGCTGCTCTATAAATCAATATCGCCCCACCTCCGTGGTTCATGAGCGCTCATAGCTACGTCGTCGTCAGAGCCATCATTTGCTACAACAGCCTTGGAACTAGAAGCTTCCTTGTCCTTCTTCCTTCGAGTTCAATTGTTGGCGAAGTGTCCAAGTTCGCCACATTGGAAACATTTAATCTTTGACAGATCACACTAATTTTTCCCTTGCTGCTTCTTAGATGCCTGGGCTGCATCTTCCTCTTCCTCCTCTTTCACCTTGTTTGAACCAGTGTCAATCTGTCTCTTGGTCATTCGGCAGATCTCCTCTTGTCGAAGGATAGCCCATATATCGTCCCAGTTAGGAATGTCCTCTCTGCCCAAAATGCTTTGGACAAATGTTTCCCAAGGCTCTGTGACTGCATTTAGAGCAGTGCTCACCATGACATCATTCTCCACCTCAACCCCCATGCCAGTGGATTGATCTCGAATCGACTGTAGTATGAATAGGAAAGGCTCGATTTCCTCTCCCTTGGGCATCATAAATAACCTCAGTTGGTTCTCCAAAAGCATCTTCCTCTGGACAAACCTCCCGAGATACAATGTGGTTAAAGTTTTCCACATCTCATTAGTCGTCTTCTTCTCGGCTATGTGTGGTACCACATGATCTTTAACCCCGTCCATGATGAAGCGTTTCGCATGTGTCGTTGCTTCATTATGCTCCGCCAGGAGATTTGCATCGGTTGGTGTAGCCAAGACTTTCTCTACATATGCCCCCTCACGTTGTATGCCTCCAGGATTACCAGGATTCTAGACTTCCATATAGCAAAGTTGGACAGGTCGTCAAACCTATCCTGATCACGCAACCTGTGTGGCACCATATGCTTAGATCTACTTTTTCGGAGCATATCTTCCTCTCCTTCTCAAGTGAAGCTCAGATCTAGGGTCCTTGGAAAAAAAGGCACCCTCTGCTCCCTCTGACAACTAATTTCCTCCTTGGAAATCTGCCAAACACAACGAATCAGCGCTCTTCGATCACCCTACGATCGATCCTCGGATTTCTTTTGGCAATGAAATATGTGTAGTTTTTCTCCTCTCGCTCTTTATCAACTTAGCTTAGGCTTAATTCTGCACCGACAGAATCTTCACCCCACCAGCGACTACTGAAGATCGGCAGCTCAGCTTTGGGTCCACGACACTCTGCACATCAACCAATTACTAGATTGTATCACCTTGGTTGGCCTCTACGTGAGCAGACTGGCTCAGCACAGCCTCTGCCCAGCACAAGCTTCTCTTACGTCCCTATGGAAGGCACAGTGTTGTCTCTACGTCACCCAACTGGGACTGCATCAGCCCCTGCGTGGCTCTTGCTGCCTCTGCGTCCTTCTGGTGCTATGTTGCCCTCTCTGGTTTCTTTGTTGATGTTACTGCTTTCTGCAACACAAATTTCTTCAATTATCTTGCTAGAGATAGACCTTGATGTGAAATCACTCTGATACCATGTGAAATTTTCTTAAACTTAAAAAACCCTACAATTAAATATTCATTTACTTATCCTACTTTCACAAGTTATTAATCTAAATATTCAAAATTAACATCAAAGCCAATACAGTTAATAGCCTACACATACAGATCAAATATTGAATAACATGCTCATAGACAAAGTGACACAAGGATTTTCTGGACAAATGTCCCCGGAAAAACCCAATGCGAGAAAACTGATGATGCTAGCTTCTGGAGGATTTTTATTATTATGCAGATTCTAAGTACAACAATATTGGGCACCAAAACTGGTTAACTTGACAGATAAATATAAATGGCAGCAATTGCTCTATCCCGGAGACAGGAAAATATGATGGATTCACATCCTCAAACGGGATTTACAGAATCAGCCCCTTTCCAGCCTCTGGAAACCCCAGCGCTACTCTGAAGCCCCTCTACGTCAGTGTGATTGCCTGCGTCAGCCTTTGCACTACTCAGGAAGGGCCTGTGTCACCCTAAAAGGGGTTACGCTTGCATTGCGCTGCCCTAACTAGGCAAGCGTCAACCTTGCTTGGCTCCTAGTGCCTCTATGTTGCCCCTACTGGGCTCTTGGCTAGACTGCGTAACTGCTACCTCTGCGATGCTCTGGAATGCTCCTTCTCTGCCCTCGTTGTACTCTTAGCCTGGGATCAAACCATCCCCCTCGCCAATACTACCCCTCGCTACAACTAAAACACTTCTAAAATTCTTAGCTAACCACGCCCTAGAATCTCAGCTTAGCTTCAGTGCTTTGACAATATGTCTGTTTTCCAACTAACCCCAAGCGCTTCTCTTATGCTTTTCTCGTTGAAACGTCAACGATTGTGATCTAATCTCTAATCGACGGCTAAGATTATAAGCTACTTGACCTGCATCACTCAAGTCATTCTCAGCACATGTTTAATTTAATTCACTTTAATATTTTAATTTTCCCAAGTTAAACTTAGGGTCCTTAATTAAAATGATTAATTATTTGAACAAAACTTAAACCTGATGGAATTCTTCTAGACGCTTTATGGGTCTTGAAGATCTCATGTACTCCAGCTCCTCCACAAAATTTGGGAGCTAGAGCACATCCGATGTTACCCCAACAGCTCAAAATCTCAACACTTTGAAGAGTTAGAATTGATGGGAGAAAGAAGGTAGTCAAAGCAATATGAGATGGAATTCTCTATTAAGAATGTTAAACTCCATGTTTTAATCAAAGGACATCAACTACTTCAAAAATCCTTCCCACAAACAAAGTTCTCCCATGATAATTATTTAAAAAAAACACTAATATATATATATATAGAAAGAATTGGATAACCATTAAAGCTCAACAATGATTAAATTCCACAACCATCTAAACAAAGGTGAAAGAGTACCTAAGATTAATAAAAAGTTAGCTTTGGTTCTCACAAATTCCAAAATAGACCCCTTGCAACTCGAGGAGCTAATCATTATTCCTCCTAAGCACATCCAAGGAAATCTTAATGTCATTACAAGAGTGCTCCAATAGGGAATAGATAGTCTCATTCAATACAATGTCATCATGGGGTCCAAGGAGCATAAAATGTCATTTGTCATATAGATCTAAAAGCATCAACAAGAATAAAAGAAATTTAAATCATGGTAATGTTATCTGGAGGGCACTAAACTTTCAATATTTAGAAAAAATGTTCGTTTTGCTCACACTTTTCCTTGTGTCCCAAAGCAAAAGTTCTAAAATGTTTAGGTGATGATGAGTGAATAAACATTGTCTCATATATAAAGTGCAATAAAAACCAAAAGCACTATTAATTCACTATGAACTATAGAAGATGCCATACTAAAAAAAATGCCAAGATATCCCACGCAAGTCCACAATGATGCATGAAAGCAAGGTGAACTCGCACCCAATCCTAGTTATTCAAAATCAAAGGATATTATAAGGGCCACTAAGCAAAGTCAAACCCAGAGAGACAAGGGATTAACTTTCATGGCCCATTTGCAAGCCATCCAACTAACTTTTCAAATGTTAATCAATGTCTAGCAAATGGTAGCCACAAGTCAAAAGCCCATACCCGACAATTCTAACACACAAAAGAGAAATGAAACTCCAAAACCCAACCCTGCCACCAAGTCAAACCCTCCACAATGCCAATTGTTCAAAGCACACCCTCTCCCATAAAAGCAATGAGCCCACAAATCCACCATAAGCAATTGATTAGCTACCTAGTCCAAAATAAAGCATGAAGTGGAAATAACAAATAAAATATTCCATATTTTTATTATATGATCATGTTAATGCTTTTTTATTCTAATATACATATAATAGCATATCAACACAACTATGGGTACTAAAAAACACCACAGCAAAATAGCCTAAGTATAATATGTGAATAACAATCTTATAACAAAAAACTATACCAACCATGGAATGAGTGACAACTCAAGCCTATTTAAAAAGAGCTAACACAAAACCAAAAATGTATCAAACAAATGATAAGTGACCATTTGGTTCAATTTAAAGAAAACAAATTTGAAAAAAAATTATAGAAAAAAAATAAAAATCATCCTTGTTTATATTAATTAATAAGATCAATATAACATCTTTTAATTAAATGTGTGACTATATACAAAATCAATGAAAAGAGGGAATATTTAGACAATTACAGAAAACTTGGAAATGTTCAAAGAATTGCATTGCATTGAAAATGTTTACACTAAACTTCCATTATCCACATTATTTTAAAGTGACAAAGAATCACATTTGATGCCAGATACATATCAAATGTGATTAACCACATTGGATATGTACTAATAACAGTTATATACAAATGTGTTATTAAAGATTGATTATTTGTTTCTAAATGTATGTCTAAATGAAAATTTTACTTTTTAATTAAATTGTTCATCAAGTGGGTGTAGCTTGGGTGGTCGAGAGGTGTCATTCTTATCCTCCCCACTCGTGTTCCAATCTCATCGAGATTGACATGCTTGCTCCTTGGGAGAGTAATTTCTACATGAAAGTTAACCAACTCATGCTAACATTATGTTAATCGCAAAATAAATTACTCAGCAATAAATCATTGAAAAAATATTTCTCTATATAGTTTTACTTAAAATGGAAATTGTGCTTTCTTATCAGTGATCACATATCCAAATGCATGAGTAAATAGAGTGTGTACAGCTCTATATAAAAGTCAAATCATTGCATTCATGTTAAACACATATTGTGCTTTCTTATAAGAGATCACATATCCAAATCCATGAGTGAATAGAGTGTGTACAGCTCTATATAAAAGTCAAATCATTGCATTCATATTAAACACATATTGTGCTTTCTTATAAGAGATCACATATCCAAATCCATGAGTGAATTCACGTTAAACACTTACACATCTCACTCATAACATACAGGTAGAACGAAAATTAATTTGATCCAAATACTTCCTCATCAAATAATAATAAGTAAAATAAACCATTGACTTCAGAACAAAAATTAATTTAATCCAAATAATTCATCATCAAATAATAATAAATAAAATAAACCATTGACTTTGATTACAATAAAATAAACCATTGCCTTTGATTACAAAACCTAATATTAAGGAGATCAAGAATATCCAACCTGTAACTTCTACAAGTTTGAGAGAGATAAGTTACACAACTTGCAAGGTACCGTAAGGTCACTTAATGTTTCTTAGTCAAAAACTGGACTTTGGGGGCTTGGGAACATTCTGCTGGGCATACACTTGTCCCTGTGGGGGAGGTGTAGGCTTACTAATAGGAGCTTGGGGTACCGCTACTGAAGGGACTAAACCTAAACCATAACCAACTAACCCTCAAAACTCTTGAATATACATAAAAGAGGTCCCACATCTAGTCCATGACCACTTAACCCGTCCTCTTTTATAATCAACACTGAAATAATATTTTGCATTAATATTTAAAATTATATTTTATCACTTTTCTGAAAATCATATAAATAAATGTGAATACAACTGAAACCATAATATATTACTAGCTGAATATTAATTGAAATTTTAATAAATTTTTAATAGCTACGACTATAATTTTCTAAAACGTCCGTTAAAATCTTAACAGATCTTCACGTGCACAACGTAAATCTCATTCACGAGCTTTGCCCGACGAATAAAGACATCTACCCATTCGCCAACTGTTTAATCCACTTTTAACCCCATAATTAAGTTGCAAGTTTTATTCCATATGACATTGAAAATTCTTTCTTTCTTTCTATGAACGAGTTCTCAAAGAGCAGGTACATTGCTACCATTCTGACTTCTGGAGATGGAGCTCAATGGTTTCAATGCTACCGTGTATGAATTGTAGAATGCAAACATAGATACCTGTCTATGTTTTGCAGTTTGTTAAGGGTTGTGACTTGCAATCTAATGTAATCCATGTGATCCTCCAACCTACCAGTGTGCACTAGTGTTTGTATGTCAAATGCATTTAGAGCATGCAAAATAATCATAACAATAGCCGTAGTCCAACTACTCTGTTTTGGTTCTTTGTTAGTCATGATTTTAAAACGAAATTCAGCAAGAATTTGTCGGAATTATCGGAGTGAGTATTGCAATCTACACAATTCAAGTGACCCGGAGATTTTTCAAAATGCTGAATCCATTTACACACTCAATAATGCATTTAAAACAATGAAAAACATAATCTCACCAAAAATTGTATCATCATTCCGGTGAAAATGCCAAAATGCAGAAACAATTAAACTAAGCCCAAACAAAATACGTAAGTCAGCTACACCAACGGTTTCCAAACCAAACCGAGGTTCAAAAACCACCATGTTATGATATTAGAATATCAGTAATTTTAACCTAACTATATAGTTAAAATGAATATATTGCCATCCATAAGTACCATACTTCCATTTTACGATGTAGCTAATACCATACATGAACGCTTGAACAATCTGATTTTAATGATTACAGTTGTTCACCCAACAATGGCAGTCCTGGTAGGCACCAAGAATTGGATTCAAACAAATATGACTACAAAAAACATTCTTATCAATCAAGTTATTGCTTATTGTTATCTTCCTTAGACATGAATAAATACGATAGATCTATTAAACCTAGATGGCTCTTCAACACAAATGTGCAAATTAAGCCTAGCCGCAGCTTTCAGCACAGAAATATGCAAACTTTGTAAGATTGGCATGGTAACCAATTATAAAAGCATAATAATTTAGTAAGGAAATTAAATCAATATTTAATATATATAATAATGTATTAACAATTAATTAGTAAGGCACTGGAGACGCAGAATTAATCCAGAAACAACCTAATCTTGTAGCAAATGGACCCTCTTTCCAATTGCAAATCTGATAAAAATCAAAATCAACATAAATTTCAAAGATATGCTTAGTTCTACCATGATCCGAGGACCAAGATTTTGTGCATTCTGGAACAATGCCTTTAAACAGTTTTTGCCAAATTCCAAAACAACCAGCCTTGAACAGTTTTTGCCCTATTCCAAATCAACCAGCCATATTTCATACGAGGCCAAAAATTTGAAGAAAAAATCGTTTGGCACAAAGACCAAATTGAAGAAGAAAAATTTCAAGTAAATGCATTTTCAAACATGAAGACTCCCAAACGCAGCCATATATGGGATGTATATAGTACAAAAATCAAAATAAAAAAACACTATTTTCATCAATAATTGCAAACTTCCACTGCACTTCCACATTCTAGTGCTTCAATTACATCATCCTTTAGTATAGATCAACAGGTCGATAATATGCATTATGAAATAATACATACCAGATACCAAAAATATCAAGCCAGCTCTACCAGTCACACGCAGAATAGTAATAACTCAAATCAACTACCAGCTGTTATAGCTCTCACCGACTAATAATTTATACCTCAGTATCTTCTCCTGACAGGACTCCTTGAGCGATGACCACCCCGCGGTGACCTGCAAAGTTAAGAAACACAGATCTTCAACCAAATCATAGTTGCCTTTTAAATAACTGTCAAGAAAACAAAAGACCACTTACCTCCGGCGAACAGTTTTGCGTCGAAATGGACCATTACTGAACGCCCAATCAACAGATATGGTTTGAGTCAATAATTCTGCTCCATTAAGATTTGTTATTGCAGCCTGAGCCTCCTTAAATGCTTCATACTCAATTAAGGCATAGCCCTGACTTGGCAAAACAGCACCAACAACAAGAAACATGAGTTGTTGCATAAGATATAAAGAAATGATGATACATATGTTCATCATGAGTGCGACAACATTGAAAGAGCTATTTAACAGTATTATAGACCAGAAGAGCTATCTGTGTGATTGACATTTTGTTCATGGGATGCAAAAGTGAACGAAAAACAATAAAGAAAGGGAAATCATAGTAATTGAAGATTTTCCTTTCTTAGGAATGTGTTTCCTAAAGTTGCACCCTAAAAATTAATCAATTGTATTCAGGGATGTTTTTACTGCTGCTTCTCAATCTTCTTTTTAAATCAATGTCCTAAATAAAATAAGTCGCTTTCACTCATATGGTATACTCATACTGTTGGCTTATCAAACCTTCAAACCATTGACAAAAGGAGAAATGCATTACGGTATTTTCTATCAATTTTCTTTTTCCTTTATCCTAAAATTTTCTCAATGCTAAAATGATAACAACCCTTGAAGTGAGTTTTCAAAAGGTCCTTCACCACACCACAACTGAAGGACATACAATACAATATGAGTGAAAAATCCAGGGGAAAAATACAATACAGATTTATCTCCTCCAAACAACCCTTCCCCCAAAAAAAGTGGAACAAGGAACAATGTAAAGCAACCCTGGAAGCAGAGAAAAGAAAGCAAATTGTCCATATAATTAAAAAACCAAACATCTATATATATATACACACACTCTTTAGTTTAAGTGAAGATGCAGCCATGATGATATAGAAGATTTGGAGAGCGTTTGGAGAGACTCTAACGAAAAGGAAGAAGCAAACAATAGCACAGGAAAATGACTTGTTTTTTCATTATCAAATCACTGTAATACTTTTCGTAAGTGATGCTAAATTTTGACACTGGTAAATTCAATCACTTACATTTATCAAAAAACAAATATAAATATATGTTACTAACTTGCACCCTGCCCCTTGGACAGGAAATATTTCTGATGAGGAAAACTGGAACGAAACTGTGGAACACCCTTAAATCATTTTCCAGCCATTTCCTGTAGGATAACTTTCAAGAATGTTTCCTAGAGTTTACAGGTAGCCTCTACCACGGAAAGGGTTTTTCCAGCCCCAAAAAAGATAAATTTATAATTTTGCTTCATAGATGATGTGGGACCAATCCATGCAGAAAACAGACATGGATGAAAACAGCCAAAACAACTGAAGCATGAAAAGGGGCAAAAAAAAGTTGATACATTTTGTAAAAAAAAATCTGCAGACCCCCAAGGGTACGCCAAATCAGTTGAACCTCCACCTGCATGTTGGTCAAACTGGCAAAAGTTCAAACCAGATCCACAGGATCACCAGCCACTATTCTGACCACCAGCCAGGATCACCAGCCAC
>JAXQQM020077357.1:0-14740 GCA_034641835.2 Pinus albicaulis
TGCTGTTGTTGATTATTATTATTTTCAGGCACCTTTACCTTTTCTGTGATATCATCAAGAACTATGTATTCTTTGTTTTCTTTTTCCTGTTTCTTTTCCTGCAACTGATTCTTATACAATACTTTTTCATTGAATATTACATCTATGCTCCTAATTATTTTGTGATTTTCATAATCATATAAGCGATAACCAAAATGATTAACACCATATCCAATAAAGGTACATTTCTTTGATTTTTCCTCAAGCTTGGTTCTATTTTCTTTATTAATATGGACAAAGGCCTCACAACCAAAAGGCTTTAAAAAAAAGTAGCTTATCTTTTTACCTGTCCATGCTTCCTCTGGAATACCACCATCCAAGGAAATTGAAGGCCCTCTGTTTATAAGATAAATAGCAGTATCTATAGCATCTCCCCAAAATTGTAAAGGCAATCCTGCATGCAATATCATGCACCTTGCACACTCCATGATTATTCTGTTCATCCTTTATGACACACCATTTTCTTGTGGTGTTCTTGGAACTGTATTCTCTCTGTGATTTCCATGCTATGAATAGTACCTATCAAACTCTTTGCTGCAATATTCACCTCCATTGTATGATCTGAGACACTTCAACTTCCTTCCTGTCTCAATCTCAACCAAAGCTTTCCATTTCTTGAAAGTGTCAAATACATCAGATTTATTCTGAATGCAATAAATCCAAGTTTTCTAGTTGCATCATCAATAAAGTAACATAATAATGAGAGCCACCAAGAGATGATACTTGAGCACATCCCCATACATCTGTATGCACAAGCTCTAATTTTTCACTCTTATTTTCTTTCCCAACTCTGAGAAATCTAACTCTCTTCTATTTTCCATAAATGCAATTCTCACAGAAATCCAAATCAACATTCTTCAAACTTGGCAACAAATTTCTTGAGTGAAGAATATTCATTCCCTTCTCACTCATGTGTCTGAGCCTATGATGCCATAATGTTGCATCTTCTCCTTTGGAAGTTAAAGCATTAAGAGAGTTGGAAATACCATTTCATAAATACAATGTACCAACCTTTTCACCTTTTACTATTACTAGGGCTCCTTTGTTGACCTTCCAAGTTTTATCTGTGAAAGTTGTCACACAACCTTCACTGCCTAACTGCCTTGTTGAAATCAGATTTTTCTTCAAATTTGGAACATGCCTTACCTCCTTTAATAACCATTGGTTTCCATTTTGTTGTTTTACAAGAACTTTACCCATTCCAACAATTTTACAAGGTTTATCATCACCCAAACGAACTTGTCCAAAATATCCTTGAACATAGTCATGAAAATGTTTCTTATCAGGTGTGGCATGGAATGAAGCCCTTGAATCTACAACCCAAGAATTAGTAACATTTTCGAAAGAAAGAGTCAAAGAATATTGTAACACATCACCTGTCACATTTGCTTCATGATTGTTTTCTTGTTGTGTGTCTCCTTCTTTTCCCTTCCAAGATCTACAATATTTATTTAGGTGTCCTTTATTTCCGCATTTCCAGCACACCATCCCCGATCTGGACTTGGATTTGCCTTACCTTGATTTACTGCGATATCCCGAGCTCTTTCCTCTTTCCATTCTTCTTCCCCTAGACTCTGCACTCAAAGCATTACCCGATGTCTCACCTGAGCTTTTCCGTCACATTTCCTTGCTAAGGATAGCACTAACAACATCATCAAAATTTAAAGTACTAGATCCAGAGACAGAGTTACTAATGGCCATAACTAAACCATTCTATCTTTCTGACAATGAGCACAGAAATAAAAGAGCCCTAACTTTATCATCAAAGTTTACCCCTACAAAACTTAACTGACCGGTAACTGTATTAAAATCATTTAAATGGTCTGCAACAGATCGACCTTCCAACATCTTCATATTAAAGAAACGTTTCATAAGAAATACCTTGTTTGAGGCGGACGGTTTTTCATATAGTTTCACCAATGCCTTAATCAAACCCTCTTTTTTTGTTTCCTTCGTAATATTGAAGGCCACCGACACTGCGAGGCACAACCGTACTGTTCTGAGTGCCTTTATATCAAGAATCTCCCATTCCACATTTGTCATAGCTGTTGGATTCTTTGTTTTTCTGCTCAATGGTAGGTACAGATCTTTCTGATACAGATAATCTTCCATCTGCATCTTCCACAGGGTGAAGTTTTGGCCGTTAAATTTCTCGACCCTAAATTTACCATCTTCCGCCATTACTCCCACTCGAACCAAGAACCCTTCTTTCCTGTGAGTTTGTCAGCCAAATATACCTTCGGCTCTGATACTAGTTGTTAGAAAATTAAATATTACAGAGCAATGCAACATATAAATTATGTGGAAAACACAAGCACACAAAACACATAAAACCAGAGAGACACAGATATACGTGGTTCACCCAGTTTCGGCTACGTCCACCCCGAACAACCAGTCCTTTCTTTATATTATCCAGCAAAAATGAAGAGACACAACCTAAAACAGATTCGCTGTAATATCCTCTATTCTCTCTCACAGTCTCCCTATCTGTTTCTCGCTCTGAGAATACACATACAATACATAGCCGCAATATAATACCCTCATAAAAGCAAGGGGTTGCCTTGTAGGGAAAAAAACCCTAAACTAAACATAACTTCTACCATCAGATCATCTGCCTAATGAATGGCCCAAATTGAATAGAAATTACAATACTTTTACAAGGAAATTTTACGTTTGTTCTTAGCTTCGGGGGCGCTACCTCTGAAACCCCCCCACTGGACCCCCCATGTAGCGTTTAATTGCGGACGATGTTGTTGCCCCATTAAGGTACAGGGGTATAACATTGTGATACAAAATAAACAAGATAATCGAGCTCCACACCCAACAATGAAGCATTAGATGGTATATGGTAGACATAATGTAATGAATAACATCTTCCATTGTCAGGACAAAGCCTTCTTGATGAGAACCTCACAGCTCAAAGAGAATTTTTTGCATGCAGCATGTTCAAAACCTCATAGGTTCTACTGAGCCATTGGAGAGAGGATCTCATGGATAGACCTCAAGGAGGGTGCACTTCAACATATCATGGATTGCAAATATTGTCATCAAATTGTGGAGGATGGTATTGTTGACATTGATCCATTTTCGAGATAAGCACATTTCTTCGACATTTTCACACATTATAGCTCTTCACCCATGACTGGATTATCTTTCCAAGAATTCTTCATGCTTCATGGTCTTCCCAAGGCCATAGATAATGATGGGGAAAATTATTGTATGACCAGTTTTTAGCAGGAGTTTCTCCATTATGTCAATACTGAGTTGGTGCATGATATGAATCATCACCCATAGTTGGATGGATGGATGGAGATGATGAGAAAGTGGTTGAAAAGCTACTTTCAGATCTATGGAACAAGACAATAAGAAGAATGGCCATGCTGGCTGCTCTTGGGTGAGTATGGTTACCACCCAACATTTCAGATTGGTATGTTCCATGCCTTGCATAGTACTAAGGTGATGTAGCAGTAGGAGGAATGGTTGTGCTGGCTACTCTTGGGAGAGTATGGCCAAGAAATTGCATTCCATACGCCCATTGATTTATCATTATTTCCTACCTTACACCCTAGTGATGAGATGCAACAACAGGAGGCATGGTTGCGCTAGATACTTTTGAGAGAGTTTGGCCATCACATGACATATCACATGTCAATGGGTATGTTATTTGTTTGGGACATTGCATGATACTCATATTATGTGGAAAAAGGAAGCCTGGATATTTTTTTTTCTATTAAGAGAGTCTACTATGACATTCTACATGTCAATCAGTATATTCTTTCTTCATGCTTTGTGTTATGATGATGTGGGGTGGTAGCAAGACTCATTGTTGCGCTGGTTACTCTTGGGAGGATATGGATTGATATGTTCTCATACCTTGTATAATGATGATGTGGGATGGTAGCAGGAAGCCTTGCTACGTTGGCTTTTATTAGGAGAGTATGGCAACCATCCTTGGTATGATGATGAGGTGGTGTGGAAACAAGAGGAATTGATGCGGTGGCTATTATTGGGAGAATATGGTTCAAAATTTCACATGTCAATCCATATGTCTCTATTTCCTACTTTGAAAATTTTTGAGATGATTCTTAGAGAAAGCAAGGCAACCAGGGACAAGTATTGGAGCGTGAAGAGACACAACCTACTCCATGTAGCATGGGTTGGAGAGATAGTTTAAGAGTCGGGACTTTCCACTTGGGGAAGGAACCACTACACTTCACATATCTCATGCAGAGAAGAGGCTCTTGAAAACCATATGGTTGCCACTTGGGGACTCATTGATGAGGAGAGCCATCTAGCTACATAATTGGAGGCAATTCTAGAAATTCTAGAGAGGCAGCTATGGAGCTAGGCATTCATAACACACTGGAGCAGATGGGGAAACCTTCCATACGAGGATTCCATTTAGGAGGGAGATGGATTTCTACAGCACCCACTTTTGCAGTTTCTTGAGGACAAGAAACATTTTGGAGGGGAGGACTATAATATTCCAAATTTTCCATCAGCTAATTGGAATATTAGAGTTCTTAATTTTCTTCTTTAGTTAAGTAAATAAAATGGTGGAAGGACCCATAAACCCATTAGATGAATAAAATCCACTTCTATGGTGTGAATGTGGGTTAATTGAGTAGTGGAGTATCATTATGGAGTAGTGGAGAAACATAATAATGAAGAAAGAGTGGAGGTCATAGAGAATTAATGAGGAATATGATGGAGATAAAGGAGGAATAAATGCAAGATGATGGAGATAGTGGAGAATCAATTGCAAAGATGATGGAGAAAGTGGTGCATTAAATGCACACATGATGGAGGAAGTGGAGAGTAATTACAGTAGTGATGGAGATCATGGAGGACATCATAGTCTTTATGGAGGCTAGTGGCCACATGTGCAGTGCAATTATGAGGTTGGCCAAGGCTAGGGAAGGCTCACAATGATAAAAGGAAGATGAGGGCATCAAAGGAAGGGAGTCTGGATTTTTATTGTTGAATGTTGTAAGACATTTCTTTGCATGCTTCAGTTGTTTAGCTAAGTTTGTTGTGTTGTTTAGCACCGGGTGTTCTCGAGCGGGAATCCCACCCTTACCCATTGGGGACTTCAATTTCCTACTCTGGGAAGGTTTTCTTGGGCAGAATTCATTATTCGGTAATCAGTGCCACTTTCAGCCACTCTCATTTTCACTTCCAGCTACAAGAATTACAGATTCCTAAACTTGGGTTTGAGAGTTGGATGGTTTTTCTCAGTACTTTAGCTGAGAAAACTATGGAGAGATTATCCCTTCACACTGTTCATCCATTTCAGTCTTTCGGGAGTTTCATTGATATATCCGGCATCAGGCCATCCATCCATTCTCCTATGCTGCAACATTTCCTGTAGGAATTGCGTAATTTTTGCAATGGGGGTTTGAGGAGAAGAGGAAGTTCCAAGAAACTCAACTTGGAATCATGTGAGAGATTAGTCCTTCACTCTAGGAATCAACTCAATAGCCTAGGATCAGAATTGTATTATCTATCATCAAGCTACATCATTAGCCCTCCTAGACAATGTAGTAATACCCAACAGTTGTGCATGCAACAACTACATATTCAGTGGAGGAGCTAGATCCTAAGTTTCTCATCTTGGGATCGGGAGAACAGACCATCCCTTTAGTTAATAAGATAATTGGGTGATATTAGCAAATAGATCATTATTTCAGCCGCAGATCAACAACTGTCTCCAGGGAGTGTGTAACTCAACCAGCAGGGGTGCAGTTTGCAACCCAAAAAGGGCCTAAATTCCAAACTCAAAATTTGTCCAAACCATTTCTGGATTTTTCTGGGTGTTTCAAGTAGAGTCCATGGTGAAAACCCGAGATCTTATTGAGCACTCCAAAAACCTCTCTCACATATATATTCTTCCCAGCAACAGTAGCAACAACATTTTGAGTGCTAGGAATTAGAATTGTTTCAACCATCTTTGGATGGCTTGAGTGCATTCATTTTGGATCTTTGTGTACATTCATTTGTAGTTATAATAATGATATGGCCCAATTTTTTCTGCTCATATGTATGATGTTTTTATGTATTCTAGCATTTTTCTAGTTCTACATGTTCTATTCTTATTTTACCATAGTTGGAATTATGCATATGTTCTATATTCCTGTCTTTCCCATATTGGGACACTACACCAAAAATGGAAATTTAATACTATATGGGGTATATGGTCTTTGGTAGGCTCCCATTTGAGGGTTCCAACCCAACTAATACTGCTTCTTCCCCCATTGGGGTTGGTTTTGACCGTAACGACCATATTTCCCCCATTGTTGGTGTAAGGGTATTTGCTTATAAGGACCTTGTTGAGGCCACAAATTCTGAAAGAGTCATTGATTTAGTTACTGCTGCGGGTAATGTCCCTATTGGGGAAATTTATAAGGGCCCTGCTGCAATTGATGGTAAAGATAAGGTCCCTATTGGGGCTGTTGATAAGGCCCCTACTATGGGTAACTCCCTTGTTGCATTTTTTGGTACGACCCTTGTTGAAATTACTGGTAAGGAATACTAGCTCTAAGTGGATATGTTCTAGATTGTCCCAACGAAGGGTTAGGACCATACTGTATTTGGGGACCTAATTTTGGATTGGTCAAAACACCCAATAGTGGGTTTTTAGGTTTTTGGACATATGGTTGTTGGTAAACAAGTTGAGTCATGGAAGCATGAGGACCTTGGAAAGGTGCCCCTATGACGAAACTTTCCATAGATGAAACTAATGTTCCACCAAGGTTAGAAACAATGGGTTGACCTGCCCTTGATGTGGGTCCATAGTTCACGTAATTTCCACCATAAATCGGAGGTACATAAAGTGGATGTGATTCCCCCCCATGAATAGATGAAGTCATAGGATTTCCACTCAAAGGGAGAACTGCGGTTTTTATAGATATGGTGAAGGAGAAAAATTTTCGAGAGTAACTGAAATTTACCCATAGTTACTATAGGTTGAAAAAAGGGTTGTGAAGGCATAGCCATGTTTGAAACAAATGAGTCAGAGGTATGAGTAACATGAAATGACCATATGGGATCATGGTAAAGAGATGTTTCCCCAGAAGTATCTGAAACAAGATTTCCAAGAGAAGTATAAGTTGGTGGGAGTGAAGGTGCAACATGAACAGAAGATACATTCATTCCACTTCTCAAATCATAAGGAGCAGAAACATAAGGAAAATTTTTCGAGGGAAAAATAGTTTCCGGATCGACTTTCGGGGTGTGAGTCACATAGTTTTACATAGGAATACTTTGGGGTGTGTTTTCAAATGGAGACTTGTTTATATTCATCTCCATATGTGGTGAAAACCGTTGTCGAACTTGAGTCTGAAATGTAACAGGAGAAGAAACAAAGGTAACATTGGGATTGTGAAAGGGGCTATGCAGATGCACAGGTAGGATGTGATACTGTGGGAAATAAATTTTAGAAATTAAATAACAAAATAAATTAAAAAGGATAAGATAGGAAAAATGGATTACCAAGTATCCATGAAATGCATCATACCTCCTGGTGAACTAAGAATTATGGAATCTAATCTCCCTGAATGTTGTGTTTGTTGTATCACATTTACAAGGCAACCAAATCGATTTCCTATGGAAGGATCTAAACCTAGTGGGGACCCCCAAAATATACACGACGGTAAATGGCAGCACAATCTATATTAGTGTTGTCTAATGTGTAACCATTCAATGAGAGAATTTCCATATACTTATCACGCGTGCAGCACCTCTGATATACCCGAAATTACTGGCGAATGGTCCTATACACTTTCGTACGTGGAATGGGATATCACCCCTAAGAGGCAACGCAGACAGTTAAGGATAGATCCTATGTTTAAATATGCCAAAGCATGTCTCTATCCTAGACCTCTAAATTTTTGCATTAATTTCTATTATTTATTATGTTAATTGAGGTAAATTTTAAGTTGATCTTGATTAAAGATTCAATTTCAAGGCTAAAAGTGATGTCACCTGAATACCTATAATGCAGCTAGCATGAGAAAAGAAATATTTCATTTCAATTAAAAATGTCTAGTACATGGAAGAGTTTTAGACAATGATGCAACAAACAAATTTTTCCTAACCAAATATTCACTTTCACTTTCCCAATTCAATTCAAAACATTAAAAGATGCAAACTATGCAATGCAATCTATGAAAAAATTCTTTTTTGAAAACCATGCAACTGTAATCTATGCACAATTTCCTTTTCTTTTCGATGAAATGAGAATTCACTCAATGCACTTTTCGATGAAATGAGAATCTACTTAATGCACTTTTAAATTAATGAGAATGCAATCAATGCACTTGTTTGTCTTCGATCACTAAACAATGCAATTAATGTTCAATTATGATCCCAAGAATGACTTTTCAAATTGCATGTAATCTAATGCACTTTTACGAAAATTAAAATGTGAGATGAAAACTAAATGAATGAAAGAAATGAATTTATTTTATGGTCGCAAAAGAAGTAATAATATTCAATGATAAAAAGAACAATGATCTTTCCAAACATTCAAGAAAAAAACAACATTTTAATGGACTAAAAGAATCAAAGAGTAAACCAAAAATTCATTATTACCACTCTAAGCATGCGGTAGACATTTTCACACCACAAAGAAACTGATCGTAAAGAAACAAAAATTGATTCATACAAAGAAGGAAGATGACCTCAGAGATCAGACACAATATGAATTTTGGTAGAAACCCAAAAATTTCTCAAATTGAAAAGCCAACATGAGAAAATAGTTAGAACCAGGGGTTCAAGTGTGGTTGTTTAGAGAAGAAGGAATGCTGACAGTGGGACTATTTCTAGAAAAATAAATGCGCTTCTTGACGAATTCTTTGGAAAAGAAAACAAATATTAAGCAGAAACATACACCTGATACCCTAAACTATAAACTACTCAGGGTACATAGTCAAAAGAAATCACAAGCAGGGATTACCAAAGGATTGGCCAAACTAAGAAAAAACACCAAATGTAAAAGGAAGGTTGAAAGGGCTATAGGCTCCCCAATATGGTCTCCATTTTTTTGTATAGAAAATCCCTAATGTGGAAAACAACACTATCTCTAGTCCTATTCATAGGATCTAGAAACAAACCAGAAAAATACACGCAAACGAGATAGATGGCTTACCTCGTTTTGATTCTAACTCTTGTTAGTGTCGATTTCCCAATATTCTCACACCTAGGTTCAATATTTTTTACGTCTTTGTGAATTTTTACTTGCAATAAATATTAAAAAAATGATACATGAACATGCATAAAATAATACATTCTAAAGGAAACTATGGGAAAGATCATAGACTAACACACTAAATGCATAATCATTTACACATTTATGGAAGGAAAACATATAATGTATTATTATTAGAAATAAGTGAAGCATAAAGCCATTTAAGCTCTGATGTTGGAAGCCACCTTTGGATGAGTTTCCAAGTCCTTTCCAAAGACCTTCAAGCACTCCTTTCCCCTTCAGATTTCGAGAACATTTAGGCACATTTGAGCACTAGAATGGCAACCAACATTGACCAACCATTTCGAGAAAGCATGGCATTCATTTATAGGGAAGTAGCAGAGGTTAGGGACAAAAAAAGGGTTGAGATGGTCCACATATTAAGGGGAAGATCCATAAAGGTAGGATCAAAGGCCTAAAATGGGAGCCTTTGACACAATCGTAATTCTACTGTTATGAGCTCTATGTTCTTGAGGCTTCTAGTAGGAGAAGCTTCTGCTCCATTTTTTCAGAACCTGCTTGAAGAGGGCCAACACACTTTTTCACTTGAATTCTCATGCTGTCAGTGCTATACACAGATCATGGTGAAGGTGAAAATATTGAGGGTTCAATTATAGAGGTCGAGTTAGGTCTTCAAATAGGGTTTTTGATAATATTTTTTCAGAATTGCTTCAAGGTATTTCTCTATTAGGTCTTTAGGGATGCTCTAATCATGTTTTTTCATGGTAAACACTAGCAAATTTTTTTCGCTTTGTGACATTATGGGAAAATTTTGATAACTCGATGCATGAGACAGGGAATGGAACAAAATACTATATAATAGGTTCCCCCTAAATTATGAAATAATAATGAGAAGTGATGGTTGAATTTCTTTAGAAGTCATGGAAATGACTTAGGAAATCACCATCAGAAGACCTGTAAATCAAACATAATACAATACATATGACATATATGATACATGCTCAATAATAAATCTCTGAGAAAAAAATACATGGATATGTGGCATGGACACAACCATCTAACTTAAAAGGATCATGACTATGAATCCATGGCATGGGTGCAACCATTTGACTAGATAGATCCATCTGTACAATCATGATTACTGAATAACGCCTCGGAACCTGTTTCTAGAAAAAGGAAATATAGGGTCTTCTCCCTCGACCCGAACAAAATATGATTCTAACCATGTGAATAGATGTGTTGAAGTTAAGAATGGTATAAATAACCTGATTACTAGTTAATGAAGTAAACCGTTAACATACATGTGATAAACCACCAATAATGAAAATGGCTCTCAAGGTATAAAAACAAAATCTACAATTTTGAATAATGGAGTTGAATTCAAACACTCGCTGTTGGGGTTCCCATGTTTTGGCAGATTTGGCAATACCAAAAGATGAGACAACATCAAACCACTTTGGGGCCCTAGGATCTAGCCCTCCTGGACCCGGAGAGGGATCTCTCCAATAAACAAAGAATGATTTATCTTTGAAGCTCGAATTGAGATATTAGGCTAGTTATGAAGCACAGAAAGAGGGGTTTTAAATAATTTGGTTGAAAGGGTTGCTGGGTTGAGTCATGAAATCATAGACTGAGAAAGACATGAGAAAGAAGGAACAAAGCAGCAGGATGTTTCAGCAGAGATGATAGGCCAAGACAGTGCCATCCATTGGGCTATGGAGTCATGAGAGGAAATTACTTGCATCCACTAGCCAAGGCTTCCAAAGGGCAAGTCATATATACTAAAGGATCTTTTTAGATAGATGATGGGGTGGAACATTAAGGAGAGAAGTGGGAGAAGGAAAGACAGCCAATTTTCTGTCTATAGATCAGGTCAGAGGTCATTTAACTCCAGACCTGCTTGAACATACTCAAAGGCAGCTCTCAAAGGTGGACAAAGGGGCAGCTTATAGATCAGACCAGAGGTCATTTAACTCCAGGTCTGCTTTAGCAACTCCAAGGAAAAACAGAGATAAGATCACAAAGAAGCATCTAAGAGGCAACCCCCAAGGTCATACATCAGCCAGCAGGCAATAACATCCGCCGCACCGGTCAAACCCCACGAATTTGTACTTTAGATACACACAAAGAGTAGTAAACATAAAGGTAGGGAGCATGAACATAGGGAACCTAACAAGGGTGAATCCTATACCATTATTCTGATGCCTACCGAGAACGTGAAACAAAGATAAACAAACAATATTAAGAAAATGAGATCAACAATATAATATATTCAGATCCTGTAAATGTGCTTTGATTAACAAATGCAAACCGCCTCATGTAATATGGCTCAGTTGGTCACATGTACCGTACCCTTTCTCCTCCCAGCCTATTACATACAAACTACTCTGTGACTTCCTCCCACGACTGTTCTAACAGTCAAGAATGAATCCCTCTAACAGCAATATGCCCAGCAAGGCAACAACAACAACCTTTTCAATTCGTTCTCAGGGATTACATATAGGAGCAGAGGAAGAAGCGGAGGTAGATAAGAAAATAAATGAGTCTCATTAAGACAGTAGGGCGGAAACGTTCACGCCCATACCACTTAATGGCTTTCTGCAGTATTGCATGTACTCTGTAGGTCGGCCAGGGAAGGCTCTGTCAGGTCGATTGACCTCAAATATTTCTTTTAGAGTCCTTACGGTGTCTGGAGCTTTGTGCTGCCACTCTGAAATAAATGGACTGGATGGAATGATCTGCAAGGCCCCCCATGCTTCTTTAATGCTGCTTGACAGTCTTAGGAAGCTCTGTCAGGGCAATTAACTGCTTGTGGGCTCGAGGGAGCATGGAGATTTTCCGTAGGAGGTGGCCTGTCTGGAAGAAAATGTACTTTGCCGATATTAAACATAGATAAGACTCTTTGCATGCTTAGTCTTCAACTGTGTTTGAATCCTTTGACCTGTGAGTTCTCATTGTTAATCTTTAATTACAAGCGTAAACCCCTTTTAAATCCGGTCTCTGCTGCTTTGCATGGTCGCTGAATCGGCCTCTCTGCACTATCTGCACACTTTATAATATACCTGTTTAAAGCCCAGGCAGTGGTGGCGGAATGCCGTGGAGGCGGAGAAGTGGTGGCGGAAGAGCGGAGGAACGAATTATAGTGTGGAGGCCAAAGGCTTTTGCCTGGGCGAATTACAAAGCAAAGGAACACAAAACAATGGAGCGGAGCATGGAAGTGGGGCCAACCGTGGCGGGGGGCGATTAAACCTGGACCGTTAGATCTTGGAGGAACGGACGGCCACGATGCAATCGCACCATCGCGATCGGAGCGCACAACACAAAAGTTCCGATTGCGATTGAACTTGGAGATGCGATCGAACCAGGACCGCTGATCGCGGGAAGGAACAGACGGCGGAGATTTAATCGGAGGGGGAGAGCAGGTGGTGAGTGACGAGATCTGGGCCATTGGATCTGAACGGATCAACGGCCGGGATTAAATCGGAAGGGAAGCCCAAAGAAATGCGATCGCGATCGGGAGGCCTAATGCGATTGAGCGATAACCGTTGATCTGCGGGACGATGGAAGGCTGCGATTTAATCGCTCAATCGCAATCGGGGGTCACAAAAATGGTTTGCGATTGCGATCGGGGAGGGCTTGCGATTGAGCGTTGACCGTCGGATCACGGGAAGGATGGACGGTCAGGATTGGATCGGAGGCGGAGGGAAAGGAACCAGCGATTGAGCGCTGACCGTTTATCAGGGAGGAAACGGACGGCGGAGATTCAATCGGCGGGGAGAAAGAAGGGTCACGGGCGAAGATGCGATTGTGCGATAGCCGTTGGATCCGACGGAATGGACGGCTGCGATGCAATCGAGAGGCGAACAAAAGGACTGCGATTGCGATCGGAGGGGATATTGCGATTGAGCGATAGCCGTTGGATCGCGAGGAGATCAACGGTGGGGATGTAATCGGGTCACGCAATCGGAGGAGGAGCATAAGGCTTGCGATTAAGCGCTGGCCGTCGATCTCGGGTCCAGATCGACGGTGGGGAAGACCATCGGAGGGGCAATGCGATTAACGCGGGACCGTCAGATCGCGGGGAGAATGGACGGTGGAGATTTAATCGGAAGGTTTCAATCGGGGAGTGGACTTAACATGTTGCGATTGCGATGGGCGGGGGCCTACGATTGGCGGAAAGTCGTCGGATCTCGGTGAATCAACGGTCCAGATCGGAGCGAGGAATTAATCGTTATAATCAAATCGCATCGGGATTGTTGTTGTTTACAAAGGGTTTTGCCTCCCGCCGATGATTCCGATTGCGATTAGCGGACCGGCGCTTGGTCCTGCCGGTTGCCGGGGAAGTGGTTTGGAAGGGGCCTGCGGCAAGGGGCTAAGGCCTGTATTAAGGTCGGAAAGTGGGTTTTGGGCCCATTTTAATGGATTTTAAAGGTGAAGGAGGGGAACGATAGAGAAATAGAGGGGAAAGAAGGGAAAACCAAGGGTAGGGGAGGAGTTTAAAGGGGATTTTGGGGGAATTTGAGGAGTAAATGGGGAAATAGAAGGGGAGAAAAATGAGGGATGAAAAGAGGTTAGATGGGGGAAAAATAAAGGGGGGAGGGTGTCCTTGGGCATTTCTTCATCAACAGAGAGGCTTTAAAAGGGAAAACAGCAAGGGGGGAACCATCAAAGGATAAAGGGCACAAAGGGGCTTCAAGGAGGCTGTATTTCAGGGGAAATGCATCCCTTGAAGACTCAGCAACAAATTAGCCCCCTAATTGCTTGTCAAAAATTTCATAGGGGGGCTAACAGTGGCTCCACATGGGGATGGCTTCTTCTTGAAGGAGCCAAGAAACCAGAAGATGATCTCTTGGTGTAGGCCAGGTGCCTACTGCTTGAACCATCCATATCTTTCTTTGATCTGCCGCCACAAACTGTGAAGACAACATATCAGCAGCACAATTCTTCCAAACAACTACCTACCCACACTATAGTCCTAACATTTTCTCTTCTTGGGTGCATTTGGACTTGCAGACCCTTTATATCATTAATCTTTCAAACAGGAAAAAATAAACCTACTCTACTTCTACCCTTATTACTCCATGAGACCAGATTAAACTGTTGGCCTCATATGCTTCTCTACCTACACTACTACCTGCTAGGATTAGACTGTCTAGCAGGTTTCTTCCTTATATTCTAAGACAGAAATTTAAACAACTAATCTACCTGCTCATAGGCTGAGCTTTATTGAGCTTTCCTACCTACCCTACTCTAACTGGAAATCTCTGATGTTCTAGGTGATGTGATAAAGCCAATGCAGCCAGTCTAATAACAGTGAAAAAGGATATGAGCACTGACTGCCTGTCATAGATAACCACAGGGTGCTCTGCTCGTGGTTCTTCAAAACAGTGGTCACCATCAGTAGTGACCATTCCTGATGAATCTGGCCCTTGCTAGGGATCAACGCTGGAGTATTTGAGTAGATCAGGGCCTCCATGTATTCTGCCGCAGGAT
>JAXQQM020075255.1:0-13033 GCA_034641835.2 Pinus albicaulis
TTTCTAGAGCATGTCTTCAGCTATGCAGTTGATGGGCAGTAAGACGAGAGGTAAGAACTTGCGCATCGCTCTAACATACTGTTGAGTCCCGAATTTGCCTCTTTTCCATACACTTTTCCATATCTTTTTCACTCACCTAAACCTCCAAAATTGTCAATATCATGTGCAAAAGTGTATCTAACATGGTTTTTAATTATGTTTGTGTGTTTTCTATTTGATTTAGATTTTGTTCATATAGCTGCGGAAACTTGTCACTTTCCGCAGCTGCTGCAACTTTCCGCAGCTATTTTGTGGAAATCTATGCTACAGGTGTCTACGAAGGAAACGAGCCACATGGGCAGGCTAGGAATGACAAGGACATGGTTAGGTGTCCTATTGGTTCAAGTAAATTCGTCCCGAGAAGCAGCGGTCAAAGCCATCCCGTGGAAGTCAACTATGGAGTTCTATGTGGGCTACTACATTTCCGTGGCATATAAGCATCATACGACCGTTTCCAAGCTTGCGGAGGTTAATTGACATACGTGCAGGATTAGGAGTTGAATTCAAGCGCCACAGCTACATAGATCCGTTTTCCAACATGGCCATACTCCTATGTCAGTAGCCTTAGTGGTCCTACGGTCTTGGTACTATCATAAACAGGAAACAGGTTACATTTTATTGCTTTATATAGCGTTTGCATACGCACGTGAGTTGGTTGATGATTCTGGCCGAGTTGATAGTGCATTGAATTGTTAATTATAATTGATGTGCATTTCATTGTGCTTAGTGATTACGCGCCTTGAGCCGTCTACTACCAGTGCATAATGACTAATTTTTTAATGTGAAAAACTCTGTTTTCAACTTAATTTGTGTTGAGGATCGTTACCAAAGCTGCGTAGAGGGCCCCTGCCCAGCCGAGGTTCTGTGTATTAATGTTTATATTTTTCATTTCCTTTCTTTAAACACTCATTGTATCATAACCCATTACATGTTCATATTTCATAGTTGCTTCATTTCTGTTCATTAATTTCCATTGCATTCTTGTCTTTCATATTTTTATGATTGTTAAATCACTGATCAGTTTTCTTGTGCAGGTTTTAGGTAGACAGCCCGGGGCATTTTCATAGTATTTTGGCTAATGATATAGGCCGACATTATTCTCTTGCTAGTCTTCTTTCCTGACTTTTGTTTAACCGAGTCTTGTTTTGTACACTTGATTTTGCTTAACTGATTTAGTAGTTAAAATTAGACATATTAAACTGCTCATAACATCTTCAGTTGCCTCCGAAAGCCACAGCTGGACTGATGGTGAGGGATTGTATTATGAAATGTGTAGTTTGGTATTAGTTTCCTTTCTACAAATTTAGATATGCCTGCTCTTAGCGTCTTCGATTACCTCCGAACAGGCTAATTTGATGGTGAGGGGCTGCATGATGAAATGTGTAGTTTAGTATTAGTTTCTTTTCTGCCGTTAGATATATTAAATCATGTATGACATCTTGATTTGCCTCCAAGAAAGCCTGAAGAATTTAGATGATGAGGATTGAATATGTGTGTATGGTTTTAGTATTAGTTTACTTTATAATTAAATAATCGGTTACACAAGTTGTTTATGATTACTTCCATGAGTCATAGCTGGTCTAATGATGAAGAGAATTAAATGAATTGATGTAATCTGATTTAGATTTATTTCATTGCAATTTTGAATTTCCATAAGCGTATTATCTGATTTAGTAGTTAAAATTAGACATATTAAGCTACTCATAGTGTCTTCAGCTACCTCCGAAAGCCACAGCTGGACTGATGGGGAGGGGCTGCATGATGAAATGTGTAGTTTAGTATTAGTTTCTTCTACATAAAAAGATATATTGTCGCTTTCAATATTTTCAAGCACATTTCCGAAAGCCACAATTGACCGATGGTGAGGCCGTATGATGAAATGTAGTTTAGTATTAGTTTTTTTTCGGTAAATTTAGATATATTAAATCATGTATGACATCTTCAAATTGTTTCCGAAAGCCACAAATTGGACTGGGTTGAAGCAGGGATTGAATTATGTGTATGTAGTTTAGTATTAGTTTACTTTCTGCAAATTAAATAATCAGTTACACAAGTTGTTTATGATTACTTCCGCAAGTCATAGCTGGTCTAATGATGAAGGGTCAGAAAATGAATTGATGTAATCTGATTTAGATTTATTTCATTGCAATTTTGAATTTCCATAAGCGTAGTTTCTTTTGTGTTCAGTTGGCAACAAGAATAGTTTAGTTTTCATGTTCACTAGTTTCCTGTTTTGATTCATTAGATTAGCAGCACCTTTTCATTTCAGCAGTACACTTTTACTTTCTTTTAAGTTTTTTCATTGTAATTTCAATTTGCTTTTAAAGTTTCAAGATTGGTAAATCATTATAGGGGATATCACTTCCTTGAACAAATATAACCAAGCTTGTTTTTCACTTTAGAATTTCCATTTCACCTTAGAAAGACCAAAAACGACAAAAAGTTAAGAAAGAGGTTATCTTGCACATATAGTGCGCCGCACTTCATCAACTTACGATTCCCGGATTGACAATTAAATGCAGCAATTTAGGACACACTAAATTGACCAAACATTTTGGCGCCGTTGCCGGGGAAGTGTAACTAGGTAGCCAATTTCTTAAAAAAAAAAAACATAAAATCATAAAAGAAGGGAAAACTTGATAACTTCTTGAAGTATGCTCTCCTCTTGCACCCAGTGTGATCTGGAGGATCAGAAAAGAGAGTTATTGGTTTAGTAATTTCTTAAGTATGCTCTCTTCTTGCACCTAGTGTGATCTGGAAGATCAGAAAGAGAATTATTAGCCCAACTTTAAAAATAAAAATTAAAAAATGACATGCATAGAGCAAGAGATTCTAGGGGAAGGTTTATAGCTAAAGCCAAGAGTTCGATTTTCACAACTCCATCTTCTTCAAGGCATAGACCAGATTCACCACCATCTACCCCTAGCCTTAAGATTTTTGGAAGTCAAAGACCAGCTGAATTAGAGGATTCTCCTATACCACCTACTAAAACCTACTTAGAAAACAAAGAAACTTTCTCTCATCCTTCCTTGGTAGAAGAACTAGAGGACTATAAGGACTCTAAAGAAACTATCATGGCAGAGGAAGTAATAAATAGAGGTGGAGGTAGAGGAGGAGGAGATAATGAAGATAACAATGGTGAAGGAAATACCGGTAGAAATAGGGACAATTTTCTTGGATTCCCTATAGTTGATGAGGAAACTCATGCAACAATGAAAAATATCTCACCATCTGTTCTCCCTAACTTTTATGGATTACGAAGTGAGGATCCTGAAACATTTCTGTTTGAGTTTGAAGTAGTGTGCCGAACTTATGATTATATGGAAGATTCTCAAAAACTCAAACTGTTTCCTTCAACATTGAAGGGATCTGCTTTGAAATGGTTCATGGGATTAGCCACTCAATCTATTAGGACTTTGAATGATATGAAACAAACATTTTTGGATAGATACTTGGACTATTGTATGCCCACCAATCACAAGGATGAGGTATTCAAAATGATGCAAAAAGAAGATGAAAATTTGGAAGACTTAATCGAAAGATTTCAATATAACTTGAAAAGAGCAAAGATGAGCAACTTAGATAACGAAACCTTGAAAGCCCTCCTATTAAAAGCCATTAGAGATGAATGGATAGACATTTTAAACATGATGGGGAAAGGAGACATTTCTCAACTCCCATTTCATGATATAACAGAACTATGTATCCAATTCTCAAGGGGAAGATCTAAAACTGGGAAAGGGCCTAGGGATTCTTCTCTTATTAGGGCTAACAAATCTGCAACTGGATCAGTAAGTAGGGCAGAGATTGGTAATATGCTTGATGAGTTTAAAACTGATATCTTAGGGGGTCTTAGTGAACAACTAGACACCCTTAAAATCCAAAACAAGCAGAAAGCAGAAACAGATGTTTTAGCCATCTTTTGTCCGAAATGTAGAAAGAAACATGCTTTAAGGGAATGTCCCTTGGATGCAAAAGTTGTAGAAACATGTATGATTTGCTCAGAAAATCATGAGATCAAGGATTGTCCTTCAATCCCTAGACTCAAATCTGTTTTTCAAGAAGATCCAAATTCAATAGAATCTCTCTGTTTTGTCGCAAGGAGACCTTGGCAGGGACAACAATCTCAAGGGTTTAATAACCCTATGAATCTTCAAACCCCACCAAATTGGACTCCTTGGCAACAACCTTGGCCCCAACATCAAAATTCATATCATCCATGGGTACAAGGGATGCAAAATCCTTATGGGATATTTGCTCAATTTTATCAATATCCTCCATCTTTTCAAAATCAACAAGCTCTACAATTTCCAAACCAAAATCCACAACAACTTTCATTGCCATTTCCACAACAACAACCTTCTCAACAAAATACAAATCCTCAACTCATGCTCCCATACCAACAGAAGACAAATCAACTTCCAGCTCAGCCATTGCCAAATCCTAACAATAAGAATCCTCAAACTACTTATATGGTAGAAGGATAACAATTTCCTACCTATATGATTGTTCCTCTCAACGATGTACAACTCAGATCTGGTAGAATCTTAGAAAAACCTTCTATAGACATTCAAGAACAAGATACCTCTGAGGAGGACTCTCTTCAAGTCAATAAGGGTTCTGAGGAAGAATCTCTTCAAAATTCAAAAATTCAAAAAGAAAAAGAAAAGCTAACATCCACAACTCCTATAGTTGAGCAACCCGTATCTTCATCTACACCTCCTTTTCCGGAAAGACTACAAATTGACAAGGGGGTGGAAAAACAAATCTTGTTGCCTAACTATGACTTTCTAGATGAATTGAAGAATGTTTGTATCAAGATTCCATTGCTACAAGCCATTCGAGAAATTCCTATTCTAGCAAAAACCATAAAGGAGTCGAGTTTCAAAAGACCAGGAAGGAAGCTAAAGGACACAAGAAGAATCCACCTGGTAGGAAAGATTGCAGACATTATGATGGGAAAAATTACCATGCAGAAATATGTAGATCCAGGAAGTCCAATTGTTAAGACACATATAAATGGGATAGAAATTCCAAACACATTGATTGACTTAGGGGCTGCTATCAACATTATGAGTAGACAGACTATGGAACAGTTAAAACTTCCTAACCTTCTTTTTACACCTACTTTATTGCAATTTGCAGATCGATCGGTTATTAAACCAGATGGTGTATTAGAAGATATTTCAGTCTCCTTAGATTCTTGGGAATATCCAGTAGACTTTATGATTTTGACTCCTAAAAGTAATCTAGGAGGACATCCAATTATCTTAGGAAGACCTTGGCTGGCCACAGATGATGCTTTTATTAGTTGTAGATCTGGAGACATGTACATTTCTAATGGTAATTCGACAAAGAAATTCAATTTGTATCCTCCAGCAAGAGCAATCACAGAAATAGGAGACAATGAATGGGTCGATGATGAGAACACTATACAACTTGTCTTTACCATTTCTGAAATTAGTGAGGATAGTCAAATTCCGAACACATTAGAAAATTTTGAGATAACTTCAGAATATGACCCCACACAATTTCAGTTGGAATCTGACATAGAATATTTATCATCAAGACAAATGTCTCTTTACTCTATGGAAGAGTTTGGTAATTCTGCTATTGAGATTTTTCCAGGAAAAACATTGAATATCAACAAACATTTGGAGAAGTCGCAACAAGAAGAACTAACCAGAATCTTGCAAAAACATTCTACCGCATTTGCATGGGAGTATACTGACATGAAAGGTATTGATCCTAAGACTTGCATCCATCATATCTATATTGAGGAAAACAGTAGACCAATCAGACAACCTCAAAGAAGGATGAATCCAAATCTTAGGGAGATAGTGAAAGAAGAGCTCCAAAAACTTCACAATGTAAACTTCATTTATCCAATTTCAGATAGCCGATGGGTTTCTCCTTTGGTTATAGTACCTAAAAAGAATGGTAAATGGAGGGTATGCATTGATTACAGGGAATTGAACAAAGCAACTTTGAAGGATCACTTTCCTTTTCCTTTTATCAATCAGGTATTAGACACATTAGCAGGTAAAAAGTACTTTTCATTTTTGGATGGTTTTAGTGGCTATAATCAAATTCAGGTAGCACCTGAAGATCAAGATAAGACCACATTTACTCGTCCATGGGGAACTTTTTCCTACCGATTACTTCCTTTTGGGTTATGTAATGCACCCGCAACATTCCAAAGAGCAGTACTATGAATTTTTTCTGATCTAATCCATGATTGTGTAGAGGTTTATATGGATGATTTTACAGTTTATGGTAATTCATTTGAAGAGGCATTAGAAAATTTGGAAAAAGTTCTCATAAGATGTAAAGAAATAAACCTTTCATTAAGCCATGAAAAATGCTTTATGATGTTTACTGAAGGGATTGTTTTAGGACATCATATTTCAGGAGATGGAATTAAGGTTGATAGATCAAAAGTTGAAGTCATCTCCAAGTTGCCTATTCCAAATTGTCAAAGAGATGTTAGAAGTTTTCTAGGATTTACTGGTTACTATAGAAGATTTATGGAAAACTTCACTAAAATAGCATCTCCACTCTTCAAGTTGCTTACAAAAGACTGTGAATTTAAATGGGATCCTGATTGTCAATCCGCTTTTGAAACTTTGAAAACAAGAATATCTCAAGCACCTATCTTGAGAGGACCAAATTGGAAACTTCCTTTCCATATTTCTACAGATGCTTCAGATACAGCTCTTGGAGCTGTGTTGGGTCAAAAAGATTTAATTCCTTATGCCATTTATTACACCAGTAAAAATTTGACTCCCACAGAGTTGAACTATACTGTGACTGAAAAAGAGTTCTTAGCCGTTGTTCATGCAATTAATAAGTTTAGACATTACATAACAGGCTATGAAACTTTTATTCATACTGACCATTCTGCAATTAGATATTTAATGAATAAACCTGTTACTAATGGCAGAGTGACAAGATGGCTTTTACTTTTGCAAGAATTCAATATTACTGTGTTAGATAGACCAGGAAAACAGAATACAGTAGCTGATTTCTTGTCTAGAATTCAAAATACTAAAGAAGATTCTCCTGTAGAAGATAAGTTTCCTGATGAATATTTGTTTGCAGTAACTATTAAGACCCCTTGGTATGCAGATATTGCTAACTATTTGGTTACAGGGAAACTACCTTCACATTTATTTCCAGGTGAAAAACGAAAAATTATTCAGGAGAGTTCAAAATATTCATGGATTTCTAACGAATTGTTTAAAACAGGGCCAGATCTTGTGATCAGAAGATGTGTCAGGGAAGATGAAATGCCTGATATTCTTAAGGGCATGTCATGATGAACAATGCGGCGGACACTTTGCGGACAAAAGGACGGCCTATAAAATCCTTTCCTTGGGATATTATTGGCCTTCCCTCTTCAAAGATGCAAAACAATATGTCAAAAGGTGTGATAGCTACCAAAGAGTAGGGAAACCTACCCTTTCAAATGAAATGCCATTGCAAACACAGGTACTCATTGAACCCTTTGAAAAATGGGCTTTAGATTTCATTGGACCAATTAATCCACCATCGAAACAAAAGAAGTATATATTGGTTTGCACTGATTATGTTACTAAATGGGTAGAAGCTAAAGCATTAGTATCTGCTACTGAAAATTCAGTTGTTCATTTTCTTTATGAGGATATTTTTACTCGCTATGGTGTTCCAAGAGAAATTGTAACAGATCAGGGGAGCCAATTCACATCAAATTTGGTGGAGAAGTTGATGGAAGAATACAAAATCAAGCACAGAAGATCTACTCTTTACCATCCACAAGCAAATGGTCAAGTGGAGTCCACAAACAAAGTTCTTGAAAGTATCATCACCAAAACTGTTCATCTACATAGAAGAGATTGGGCAGAAAGGCTTCCAGAAGCCTTGTGGGCCTACAGAACTACATGGAGGAATACAACAAGACATTCTCCCTATGAACTTGTTTATGGGAAAGAAGTCTTGTTCCCCATTGAGTTCCAAGTCAAGACCTTCAAGATAGCAGTTCAGTTGGGAATGGACTTATCAGAAGCCCAAAAGCATAGAATGGAGCAATTGAATGAGCTAGATGAGATCAGACAAGAAGCAATTCTAAGAACTGATCTAGTTCAATATCAAAGAGCTAAATGGCATGACAAATATATCAAAGAGAAGAAGTTTCAAGAAGGAGATTGGGCATTGTTATTTGACTCCAAGTTTAAATATTTTCAAGGGAAATTTCAGACTCATTGGCTTGGGCCATATGAGATTGATAAGATCTTTAACAATGGAGCTGTAAGAATCAAGACCATTGATGAGTTTCAAACTCCTCTTTTAGTGAATGGCCATAGATTAAAAGTTTATCATAAGCCACTCTCTAAAGAGGATTTTGTCAAGTTGTTTCAAGAAAGTTCTGCAATCAGGCTGGTACAGAAGAATCCTTCTTCTCTACCAAGCTAGCTTTTGTTTTTCAAGTTTAAAAAAAAAAAAAAAAAGAAAAAAAAAAAAAAGAAAAGAAAAAAAATGGTATAAGCCTGAAAACCAATCATTGATTGGCAGTCTTATACAGAAAATATGGGGTGAAAATCAGGGACACCTGACACTCTATATTTTCCAAAAAAAATCTGTCTTTTATTTCATTTCATCTCACCACCCACTCCATTTCATTCCACTTCATTTCATTTCATTTCATCTCATTTCACTTCATTCCACTTCATTTCATCCATTCCATCAATAAAAATCTTTTTATGGCCATTTCCACCCGGTCATTTGTCATTTGTTCATTTCTATTTCAGCCAAGTAATAGCTCTGTCAGTTTCCGCAGCTGACATCTGTTTCCGCAGCTGACTCCAGTTTCCGCAGCCAGGAGCAGATTCCGCAGCTACTACTACTCTGTTTTCAAAAAGAATGTACAGTTAATTGTTGTTTTCATAAAATCATGAAATAAAATGCAGGAGAGGATCAATGGGACATTCAAGACACTAATGAAGATCAATCAGTTGAAGACCAAGGGCAAAAGCAAGGATTCCAAAGGTATGGATAAAGTTTATTTCAAATAGTATCGAAAAACACATTTTTATGTAATTTTAAACTATGAGCTCTACCCATAACGCGCAATGATTATATTGACAGTCCGTAACCTTCCACGATCTCTATGTTATCCTCTTGCATTTATTCACAAACGGTTTCATTATTGAAATTCCGACTCTCACTCATGTTCAAATATCCTACCGTAGATAACGATACGTATTTGAGTTGACAAAGGACTCTTACAAGCCGCATAACTTCATAATCATTGATTGAAACGTGTTCATATTTATGACACAGCCACCAAAAATTCAAAATGCGGCCGAATGCATTATACTTTGTTAACCTCTTTTTCGTTTCTCTGTCGTGTTTACAAAACCCCACTCTACTCATTCTCACTCTCTGTTTCATTCCATTCCATTCCTTTTGCTCACTCTCATTCCCGTATATCCACCCACAGTCTTATTCCATTCTGTTTATGGTGCTCATTTCCATTTTGTGATAACATCCCCACAGTATTGTGCTAGATTCTGTGTATTCCATCGTTCCATTTCCACTTAAACCCTCACAGAGGCAAGCCTGTGAAGCACAGAGAAGTAAAATGGGAAAATTATTAAGGGCAGAGCCGGAAGGACCGAAGTTTATAGAGGGATTTCCACAAGCAAAAGAGATGTTGAGGAAAGCTAAATGGCTGCGTTTTATTCAAAAATTCAGGGGTTACCACAGAGAAGTTACCAAAGCGTTTGCAAGATCATTTGATGGCTCGGAAGCAGAAGTGGGAGACCTCAAGTTTTTGGTTAATGAAGCATCAATAGCAGCAGCCACAGAGCTTCTTCAGGAAGGAGAACGGTGGTTCAAAAACAAAAGTATCACTGATGAGGCATGGAGAACAATCCTCCAAAATCAAGGTATGGATATCACTGTTTTCAAAAGAGGAATTCCAGTGCATGCAATAAAAGATGAATGGGCCACTTTATTACTCATTGTTCAGAAATTTATCACATGTGAAGGCCGCTTTGGCTCTATGTACATGTATCATACTAGGATATTGATGAATTTCCTTGAAAACCAAATTCTCAATCTTCCTTATTTCCTATTCAATAGCTTGAAGAAAATGGCTGTGACTGTGCAAAAACACCTAGGAGATGTAGAGCCTCATTTATATCATCATGGGCTTATAAAAATTTTGATTGAAAAGGAGCTAAAAGAAAGAAAAGAGACATGGGAACAATTCCTAGTTAGAAACTTCTTTGAAGAACCTCAGGAAATTCCTGAAGGTAATCCAATTAGAAGGAGTAGAAGAAAGAAAATGGATGTTGAAACCCAAGTTGCTCCTACACAGGAAGTTCCCGCAGCTAGCACAGCAAAAAGAAGTAGAAGGAAAAGAAAAGTAGATGAAATCCAAGATACTTCTACTATTACTATGAAGAAAAATGATAGAGAAGAGAGATTGGTAAAAAGGAAGAAGAAGGAAATCAAAACTAAGAAGACAAAAATATCAAAAGGGAAAGAAATTGTTGAGGCTGTCCATAAAACTTCTTCTTCTGAAGAAGAAGATCACCAAATTCTATCTGAGAGATTAATTTTTCTTCAAAAACAGTCATCTCTATCCAAGAAGGCAAAAACAGGAAAACAAGAAAAAAAGGGTAGTGTACCACAGCATGTGAGGAGAAGCAGCAGGCTTAAGGGAAAACTGAGAAAAACACAAATTAAAGATCCTCATTTCATTGATTTGGGTGAGGAGACATTTGAACAGTCTCCAACTGACCATAGTCCATTTCAGTCAGTTAGTGAACCTGATTCCTTTCACTCCCAATCAAACAATGAGCGTACTCCATCTTATTCTCAGCAAAATATTGATGTAATTTCTCCTCGGCCAGATTTTGAACATAATTCTCCCTTGCAACACTTTGGGGACAGCCCAATGAAAAAGACACCGGAAGTAGACCCCAAACAGCAGGAGGTATATGACTATATAGAATCCCTGGAGAAGGCAGCCACAGGCCCAAGTACCTCTTCTATTCAGCCTCATACATTGCAGGATGACTTGGTTCAGTCATTAAAACAGGAGATTTTTGAGCTTGAGCTTTTGAACCGGCATATCAAAAATGAAAATGAAACACTCAAAGAGCAAGGCAAACTGGACAAGATTATCCATGACAATACTATGCTACATTTGGGTATTTGGCAAAAGAAGAATAAGAAGCTAAAAAGGAAATGCCAAAAATTGAGCAGAGCACTTGTGAATATCAAATTCACGTGCCTCATGAAGAAACCCAGAATGATGGCAGTACCAAAGAAGAAGAGAAGGGGGTTAGATGTGCTGGCTGAAGTATCAAGGCACATGAATTGAACAAAGAGTATCAAAATTTTGGTTGCATGAGGACATGCAACACCTTCACAGTGGGGGTATGTTGAGGCCCGAATTTGCCTCTTTTCCATACACTTTTCCATATCTTTTTCACTCACCTAAACCTCCAAAATTGTCAATATCATGTGCAAAAGGGTATCTAACATGGTTTTTAATTATGTTTTTGTGTTTTCTATTTGATTTAGATTTTGTTCATACAACTGCGGAAACTTGTCACTTTCCGCAGCTGCTGCAACTTTCCGCAGCTATTTTGTGGAAATCTATGTTACAGGTGTCCACGAAGGAAACGAGCCACATGGGCAGGCTAGGAATGACAAGGACATGGTTCGTGTCCTATTGGTTCAAGTAAATTCGTCAAGGAAAGCCGCGGTCAAAGCCATCCACGTGGAAGTCAACTATGGAGTTCTATGTCGGCTGGACTCTGTTTCGTGGCATATAAACATCCACACGGCCGTTTCTAAGCTTGCGGAGGTTAATTGACATCTGTGCAAAGTTCTGGAGTTGAATTCAAGCACCCACCTTCCATAGATCCGTTTTCCAACATGGCCATACTCCTATATCCGTGGCCTTAGTGGTCTACATGCTGGCTGCTATCATAAACTTCAGGAGACAGTTACATTTTATTGCTTTATATAGAGCGTTTGCATACGCACGTAGAGTTAGTTGATAGTTGCTGAGTTGATAGCTGTTGAATTGTTAATTATAGTTGATGTGCGTACTCTGTTATGTAGTGATTACGCTGCCTTGAGCCGTAATACTACCAGTCTGTAATGACTTGCTTTTTAATGTGAAAAACTCTGTTTTCAACTTAAATTGTGTTGAGGATCGTTACCAAAGCTGCGTAGAGGGCCCCTGCTCAGCCGAGGTTCTGTGTATTAATGTTTATATTTTTCATTTCATTTCTTTAAACAGTCATTGTATCATAACCCATTACATGTTCATATTTCATAGTTGCTTCATTTCTGTTCATTAATTTCCATTGCATTCTTGTCTTTTATGTTTTTATGATTATTAAATCACTGATCAGTTTTCTTGTGCAGGTTTTAGGTAGACAGCCCGGGGCATTTTCATAGTATTTTGGCTAATGATATGAAACTGACATTATTCTGCTGCTAGTTTTCTTTCCACAGCTTTTGTTTAACTTCAGTCTTGTTTTGTACACTTCAGTTTTGCTTATCTGATTTAGTAGTTAAAATTAGACATATTAAACTACTCATAGTGTCTTCAGCTACCTCCGAAAGCCACAGCTGGACTGATGGTGAGGGGCTGCATGATGAAATGTGTAGTTTAGTATTAGTTTCTTTTCTGCAAAATTAGACATATTAAGCTGCTCATAGCGTCTTCAGTTACCTCCGAAAGCCACAGCTGGACTGATGGTGAGGGGCTGCATGATGAAATGTGTAGTTTAGTATTAGTTCCCTTTCTGCAAATTTAGATATATTAAATCATGTATGACATCTTCAGTTGCCTCCGAAAGCCACAGCTGGACTGATCGCGAGGGATTGAATTATGTGTGTATGGTTTAGTATTAGTTTACTTTCTGCAAATTAAATAATCAGTTACACAAGTTGTTTATGATTACTTCCGTAAGTCATAGCCGGTCTA
>JAXQQM020067963.1:0-69553 GCA_034641835.2 Pinus albicaulis
TTGGTAACAAGCTGGGTCGCTTCATAGACAAAGCTGACAATAGGGGCCAATACACCTGCGCCAGAATATGCGTGGAAGTTGACCTTGAAGGTGGTCTGCCGGAAGCCATAAAACTCACAGTCGGAGATTGGCAGCACTTTCAGAAACTGGATTACGAGCAACTGCCCTTTAAGTGCAGAATCTGCCACGAACATGGTCACTTCCAACGAAACTGTCCCAAAGCCCCTGCAAGGGACAAGGTGGAAGAAGAAGGATGGAAAGAGATAAAAAAGGGCAAAGCAGTCTCAAAGCCCTCTGAACAGACAAAATCTGGAACCATAGGGAGACCCAAGCCCAACCCCCAGGCCAATCCAATCACAAAAGAAGGGCCCTCATCAGCTGAGAAGGAGAATACCTCAGAAACTCACCAAGAAACTGAAGACCAATCGAACAAAATGAAAGAAAACGCCGGACAATCATCTGCTTCCCTAGAAGCTGCTAACCAAAGGGGAATCGAAGGTACTGAGGAACACATCAGTCTGGGCTCTGACTCAGGGGGCGAGTCAGAGGAGAGAGACACCGATTCAGATGGCTCGCAAATCACCCCTATCAAGTCGGCGAGGGGTCGGAAATCAAAGAAAAAACAGAGAGAGGAGAAAACCTATCTGGATGTCCTCCAAGGCTCCCAGAAAACCCTCAAAGGAATGATGAACACTAGATCCGGGCGCAAGCAGAAAAGGGCTCCAAGAGGAGTCACCAACTCCCAAGTCAGTAAATAATGAAGTATGTCTCCTGGAACTGCAGAGGGTTAGGCAGAAAACTAAAAGAAGAAGCCCTAAAAGACATTGTTAGGCTGCATTCGCCTGAAATCCTTCTCATCCAGGAGACAAAGATGGAGGACAATCTGCTCCTTCAAACTAGTAAGACATTCTGGCGTAAAGGTCCCGGAAGAGCTGTCAGTGCTAGAGGAGCCTCTGGCGGGCTTGCCTCCTTCTGGGATAGCTCCAAATACGATCTGATCCAAGAAGAAATCTGCCCTCATTGGATTTTCACTCAGCTCCTCCACAAAGACTCTGGTCAACAAGTAAGTATGTTCAATCTTTATGCTCCGGTGCTTCCTGCGGAGAAAAAATTTTGCTGGGACTCGCTTCAATCCTTTCTATTATTGCACAATCTAGAAAACATCATTATTGCAGGTGATCTGAATGTCACTCTGGCCATTGATGAGAAAAAAGGGGGTTCCATTGTAAGGGATCCAGCTAGAGAGTGGGTGGAAGACATTATGCTAGACTGGGATCTGGAGGACATCAAGCCTGCTGCTGGAAAATATACCTGGACTAATAGAAGAATTGGGCCCAATCACATAGCTGCTCGACTGGACAGATTCCTTGTCCATTCCTCTTTCCTTACTTGTGGACTGTTAGCCTCCTCTAAAATCCTCCCAAACTGCACTTCCGATCATAAACCCATCAGCCTAGAGCTCTCCCTTGATGGCAATCTAGGCCCAATCCCCTTTAGATTCAGCTCTTTGTGGATTCAGCAAGAGGGTTTCCAGGAAGTGGTTCTAGAAGCCTGGAACCGGCAGATCCTGGGATCCCCTTTCTATGTCTGGGAAGAGAAAATGAGAGGCCTTAAAAGAAGACACAAGGAGTGGGCTAAATCTCTGAAAACACCCACAGCCAAGAGAAGACTCCCTAGATAACCTTGCTGCCCATCAATCAGCAATGGAAAATGCTGTAGTTACTCAAAGCCAGCTTCAAAGAGAAGTTGAGTTGCAAAAAAATCTTCATAGAGCTAGTAGGGAGGAAGAGGAGTACTGGAGACAAAAATCAAGAAACTTATGGTTACAGGCCGGCGACAAAAATACCAGATTCTTTCATAAACAAGCCGAAGCTCGCAAGCAATTCAAAGCTATTTCAGAAATCCGCTCCCATGATGCGGTGGTCAAAGATTTTGAAGGAATCAAAAGAGCTGCTTTCACCTTCTTCCAAGAGCTTTATACGGCTCCCGAAAATCCTCCTATAGACCCTCATGCCTATCCTCTTGACCAAATTCCTCATTCCGTGCAGGACTCCGTTAACTCCATGCTAACTGCTCCGATTAGCATGGATGAGCTCAAGAAGGCTTTGGACAGCATGGAGCCGGATAAAGCTCCTGGGCCAGATGGGTTCAACGCCAGGTTCTATCAGACTAGCTGGTCTATCATAAACAAAGACCTTCTGAGAATGGTCAGGAAGTCTCAATCTTGCTCCAAGATCGGAGGCAGCATCAACTCGGCATTTCTTTCTCTGATTCCGAAAGAGAAAGGTGCTTCAGATTTTGGTAGATTTCGGCCCATTTCACTATGTAATACAAGTTATAAGCTGATTACCAAAACAATAGCTAACCGCCTCAAGAACATTTTGCCGGACATTATCCCGGAAAACCAAGGGGGCTTCATCAAAGGGAGAAAGATTCTGGACAATATTGTGTTGGTTCAAGAAGCAGTTCATTCAAGCTGCCAGCGAAAAGAGAAAGGAATGGTGATAAAGCTCGATCTGGCCAATGCCTTTGACCGGGTGAAACATGATTTCCTCTTCGTTGTTATGAAGAAACTGGGCTTCTCTATAACATTCATAAACTGGGTGAAAGCTTGTATAGCCTCCCCCTGGATTGCGCCGCTGGTCAATGGCCGATCTACTAAGTTCTTCAATGCCTCTAGGGGCTTACGACAGGGCTGCCCGCTGTCCCCGCTTCTATACGCTATTCAAGCCTCTGTTCTTAGCTTCCAACTTGACCGCTGCCAACAAATCCTCTCTCTTCCTGGCCTCAGAATTGTTCCTAAGGTTAAAGATATTAATCATGCCCAATTTGCCGACGACACGCTTCTGCTTGGAGGAGCGAGCATAAACTCAGCAAGATCCTTTAAGAAGGAGTTGGACATTTATAAGGAGGTCTCGGGAAGCAAGATAAATTACCTAAAAAGCACTATCTTTGGCTGGAATTGCTCGGTCAAGGAGCTAGCTGACATTGCCAGACTTTTAGAGATGAAAGGAAACCATTCCTGGGAGTTTTTTAAATACCTCGGGATTCCAATCTTCAAATCTATTACTAAAGTTGCCCACTGGATGCCCCTGCTTGACAAATTAAAAAATAGAATCCATGCTTGGGGTGCCTCTTGGCTGAACAATGCCGGAAAGGTTATCCTGATGAAAAATGTCCTCACAAGCATGCCTCTTTACCAACACTCCATTCTGCTAGCTCCCAAAACCTATCTCAGTAAAATGGACAGCCTGCTGAGAAGATTCCTATGGGAAGGGGGGGAAAATAATGAAAAAAGACTTCACTTAGTTAACTGGAACACTATTAAAAAGCCAATCCTGGAAGGAGGTCTTCAATTAAGAGATCTGGGTGCCCAGAATCTCACTCTGGGCTCTAAAATTCTGTGGGGTATTGTTACTAGAAAGGCTTCCTAGAGTAAGAGAGCTCTCTGGAAGAAATATTTCAAGGGAAAGCGGCTCAGATGTTTGGACCAGCCTCCAAAAACCATAAAAGGCTCTCCGATCTTCAAACTCTGTCTTCAAGCTTTGGAGCAATTCTGTCACAACCTCTACTGGATTCCTGGTAATGGAAAAAAAATCAGAATTTGGGATGATAGGATCCTCGGTGATCAGCCTCTGAACCACATTGAAGGCCTGGCAAACATTAAATTCTGGCTTCAGTCCAACAACCTGAATACCCTCTGGGACATCTCAACCTGGACAGCCGATTCTGAAAGGAAATGGGACAGCTGGTACCTGGGAGAGTTCCCCCAACGACTGCAGGCTGAAGCATCGTTCCTTTTAGATATGCTCCAAGGGAAATCTCCGGCCAAAGTTGCAGCTAAGGACAAACGTGGGTGGGGCTCCCTTTCTGGTAAGTTCTCAGTCTCTGAAGGTTACTCAAGTAGGACAACGATTCCTAATGTCCCCTCTGACCCAACTCAATGGAGATTTATCTGGGCCTATCCCTCGCTCCCCAAAATCGACTTCTTCTGCTGGACTTTAGCCCATAACAACATTCTCACCAGAGACAATCTGAGAAAACGTGGAATGGAAGGGCCCTCTAGATGCCCTCTGTGTGTGTCAGAGGAAGAGTCTGCTAATCATCTGTTGCTGCTCTGCCCCTTTGCCCGTGATGTCTGGCAGGGGGTCCTGAGGCCTGGAGCTGACAAAGTGGAGATCCCTGATACTATTCCTGACCTGCTTCATACCTGGGCCACCTTATCTCCGTTCTGTTTTGCAAAAAAAAGCCTCCTCAAAACAGCCTGGATGTGGATTCCAAAATTCATATGCTGGAAGATGTGGTTGGAGAGAAACAATAGATTGTTTCGGGATGAATTGTGCACTCCAGGTAAAATAATCTCTAAAATCCAAGCTTTGCTGGGCGAGACTCTGGAATCTAAAACTTCATTGAGGAATGAAGCAGCTTTGGATTGTGAGGAGGAATGCTGGCTCAAAGACATTGCTCCTAATTTTGGTATCAAGCCCCTGCCCCCTGCTATACTCCATGATAGCTGGGAAATCCGCCTTGAAGAGCAGGAATTCATCAAATGGCGATCCACTCTGAATGAACACTGCCTATTTTTCGACGGGGCCTCCAAAGGCAATCCCGGAGTGGCAGGTGGTGGTGGGGTTCTTCTGAATCCGGATGGGTCAATTGAACTTCGGTATCAATGGGGGCTGGGCACTGAAACTAATAACAGAGCTGAAGCTCTGGCTCTGTGGCAGGGGCTCAAACAGGTTATCAATAAGAACATTCTGTCTCTGACAATCTTCGGAGACTCCAGGCTGATCATTCAAGCGTTGAATCTCAAGTCAAATCCTACGCAAATCCATCTAACCTCCATCCTTAAGAAAATCAGACTTACTCTGGCCCATTTCCGTCATATCTCATTCTTCCACATATTAAGACATCTGAATATGCAAGCCGATCTTGAAGCCAATCTGGGCTCCAATCGTAGCAGAAGATCCCTATTAGTAAATGTTGTTGAAACGGAATGCATCATACCTTAATCCCCAAAGAGTCGACCTGTTCACAAAGTTGAATTCAATTTTCAGGCCTGCAAGTTCGATACAAAGCAACCAGTCAAAGATTTTGAACTCAATTCTCTTCTGGATCTCCTTGCCAAACTATCTCCTGTCCAGTTTTGCTCTCTACTGTCTCAGCAGCTGGGTAAGCATCAGACTTTATAGGGTTCATCTCAATGGGCGATATCAATCTGATTGGGAAGTTTTCCAAAATAGTCATCATGGCTCAGGTTGGGAACTTGAGCTTCCGGCCGCATCATTCAATTTTGAGCGATCAAAGATGGTTCTCACTGCCAGCGCACTGCCCCCTTGGACAGATAAGCAAGATCATCGCTGCAATGAATGGATTAATCCAACTCAGGTTTCAAATTTTATGAGGCTAGGCGCCATCTCTAGCTGCCTCAAAAATAGCAATCCTTCAGCATGTAACAGAAACTGGTGTAATCCTTCAGTAAGAGGCAGAAACTGTTGTAAATCTAAGACCAGGAACAGATGTAATCTCAAACTCAGAAGCTGTTGTAATCCATCAGTATGCGGCAGCTGTTTTTCCGCCCAGTAATAACAATAACCGTTATAGTCTAAAAAAAATATCTTGACCGTTGATTGTTTTAATCCAATGAATCTTGTTCACCGTCATGCCCAAACCTCAAAAGCAGTTTTAAACCTATCTCCGCAGGATTTATATAATTTTCATTTGTTTTGTGCAAGCTATATGGGGTTTTCCCACAGTTTTAAAAATAACGCGAAGGCCAGGAATGACGGTTCCGAACCTTCAGTACAGAAATGGATCTAAGGAGTTTTTGATTTCACAATATTGATCAATGAATCATGATCATCGATTCATTAAAACAAAAACCTTCACCTATACAAAACCTATACGCACCTGCAAATAGCAAACACAATGGACATCAATTAATTAAAGAGTATCAACATTGAAGACACAGGATGAAAGCATAATCCGAAGAATTAATGATTCTAATCAGAGTTTAAATGGATTAAGGCACAAACATAGAATAAAAAGCCTAATCCACAAATGAAGTAGACAGGCACAGTCAGCAGTTCGAGGATGATTAAAGATAAAAGTCTCAAAGCCTGAAATCGGGCATAAACACAATGTTTAAAGGTAAATTAGTGTTTAAGTGAAAGAAGACAGAAATGACGAAGGACACCTTAAAAGCCACATCAAAGGGGCTAATTGAATCCCCAGCAACCAAAGTGCCACCTGCAGCCTCAATAAATCAAATGAATTCATTGTTATTGCCCAATCAGAAGATATTTGCCTAAAGACAACTGAACAACAATTTCAAACTAAAGAAAATATTTTAAACTGTCAGTAAAGTTATTGTAAAAGATAAAATGAGCCTTAAAGTCAATATTTTTGTCCACTAAGCCTAAAAAGATGAAATGGAATAAATGAAACAGAGTTGTAATTCAATGCATTCCTACCTTATGCCTTGCAAGGTTTTCAAGGCCAGGATTTGCATTTAGTATAGAATTAATGATACTCAACCCTAGAAACTCTTCCACCTCCTCATTCTCCTATAAAATATCCTTGAGGAGCACATTGTAAAGGGTTCGTTGTTGGATTTTTGATTTAATAGTTGTTGTATCGAATCATTGTTGAATGTAAATAAATTCTGAAGCTCTGAAGCTCTGTTAAGTTATTGAAGAAGATAGGCTGAGAAGAGAAGTTGTTGTTGTGATGAAGCATTTGACACGTAGTTTGTAACTGGATTGACATCAATATACAAGATAGATCAAGGATCAAACCCTGGGGAGGTGATTTTTTCAAAGTTGCAGATCTGGAAAATCCTTTCTGGGTTATCTTGGGAATCCATCACAGTGGCCAGATCTTGAATCTTGGCATCATCAAAGCTCCAGTTTCTAATAGATCTGCATTTATATTTTCAGCTTGCAACTCCATGTTTATATTCTGCTGAAGATATAGCGCAGTATTTGCTGCAGAGCCTCAACAGTTACGTTGTACCTTCTTCACACATGTTTTCTAGGTGATCTTAGCTCATAGTTTTGGCTAGATCTACCTATATCTTGTACTTGTGTAACTGACTCATCTCCAATATAATAAAATGGCTCAGCTCTTTCTGCATATTTTGATTTTCTTAGACTTACTGTCTATCTTGCTGTAAGTTCTTATATTGTGTGAAGTATTGCTACATGTTCCCATTTTGGGATATTACAAGGGGTAGCTCTCCTGTTATGTATTTTTTTGCTTGATACCTTCATGAAACCTTCTGCTTCCTGGCCGCTGGATTCCTTTATAGTTGTATCTTTCCAATTTAGGGGACAGTCTCTGAAGAGATGCCCATGTTGATGACAATTTGTACACCTAAAAGGTATATTTTCATAATCTATAATCTATGTCAATTCAAAATCTTCATGCATCAGACTTATCTCACTTGGTAGTGGTTTTGATAGGTTCATGTAGACGCAAATGTGAGCATAGGTTGAGTCACGATTGATTTCAGTTTCTTCTGCAATCTTGATGAACTCTCCTTAGGCATTGCCAATGTCTGTGAGGGTGAGATCGTCCTAATAGTCTTGGGGGAGAGAGTAGAGCCGGATCTAGACCGGTGCCCAAGTTAGTTCTTGTTTATCAGGGTTGAAGCACTCAGTGTAGGTTTTGAGGTATAGGCCTACCGTGTTGAAGAAATAGGGCCCTCCATCCATTATCCTATCTTTGTCTTCAGATAAGGTGAAGAGAATATTGAAGAAGACTTTTGTGCATAACTGTAGTTTTATGTGGCCTTTGGGTTTCCATTTCGAGGCTATCCATCCTCTCAACGCTCTTTCTGTGGGCTAGAAGCCCATGAATTTTCCTATCAATGCATGATATTTCATCAATTGTATTCTACCATTGATGCGATGCGCTGGGAGTTCAATCACTTTTTTCTTGGAGTCCTTTGGTATGCAGGTTGTTGATTTCATTTTCATGGTTGCTGCTGCTTGTATATTATTCGTCTACGATGTGGGCGTCACCCTTGCATTTTCTTGAGATAGGCCAAAGTTGTGCTGATTGATGGTATCAGCCCCTGCCATTGTCCCTATTGAAGGTTGGCCTATGAGTGGGGGAGCAGCCATCCCCCCACTGGAGTCAGTCTTCTATAAACTTGGATCGGTCTAGGAGAGCAGTTGCAGTAGATCAAGCTGGGGGAGAAGGATTTTCGAGGGAAATCAACGCCAGAACCAGCAAACCCTAGGTCATGGAGGTCGGCTAGGTGCAGAGCTCAGCTAGGGTTTTTTCAAACCTTCCATTGGGAATCCAAAATGCACAGATGTTATCGATGTATTCACATGTCCATTCTACTTGTCGAGTTTTTGTGAAAGAATATAACATAGGGGTTCAAAATCGAATACAAAAAATAGTGCACAACCACTTTATAATTCAACTTTGGTTCTAGGTAACATAGGAAACCACAACTCAACATGAAGCATGATATTTGTCTGTGGGGATGTAGAATATAAGTACCATTATTGAAGTAACTATTTTGTGGAAAAATTCATGAAGAAATTTGGTGAGCACAATGCCAAGGTTGTGTGGCACATCCGCACTTGATTATAAAAATATTTCAGAAGACAATGAAGTGTATTATTGTATTTAAGGATATTCCAACCAAATTCATTAACTTGAACCAAAGTGGATTTAATGCAACCCATACAATGTTATTTTTATTTGAAAAAATCTCGTCGCTACACAAGGTTGTTTTATTTTCTCAAGGCATTCTCCACAACAAAATATGCTAGGTTGTGCTTTACGAAATTGACAGGGTTGTTAAAAAATATGGAAAATCAATCCTCGTTGTTATTAATGTGAACCAGTCAACTAGGCAAACACAAAAAAAAAACAAAACCTCAGGTATTTCTTATGGAAGGTCCCTAGCCTGCAAAATTCATAGGAATTTAATGAGCTTTATCCACCTATAGAGTCATATAAATATGCTTCTCTTCTATAGGGTTGTTGAGCTAAGAAAGCGCTCCCTTATGGAAAAATTTTACATACCCACATCAATCAAAGAAAATTCAGAAGAAACTTAAATTTAGAAAATGTGTTGGTTGTCATGTATGCCAAGTATGGAAGCATTTAAGAAACACCTTTGAAACGGTTAGCCAATGAATGCATATCCAAACTGAGTGGCAGGAAGCATAGGTTAAACAATGAATGGGTATCCATAGAAATGAAATAGTAAGTGTGCATATGTTAGATAAATCACTCTCCAAGGTAGAATCCAAAAGAGAAACGATCAAGGGAAGTAGTTATGACAAATATGCATGGTATAAAAATAATTACGAGTAGAGGACATAATTGGCACACAGAGAAAGGCCATAAAGCCAATGTCTCACACTTGAGCAGGGTAGGAATTCGCCTGCTCTGATACCATGTTAAACAAACACAAAAATAATGGACAATAGATAAGATAAACATGGAATAATTTATTATTCACAAATATGTTAGATATAAATATGTTATGTGGCCATTGGATTCACCTTGCAAGGTGTCTTGGACTCCCTCTAATGGTTCACTTTCCACACCATAACCCTTAGCAGATTAGATTTCCAACATAATCTAATATCGAGTTCTCAGTTATCAAATGGATAAATGAAATAATCCGTCTATCATATTGGTATCACAAAAAAACTTGATTATGACCTTGTGTCTAGCTCTTTACATTGTTATTTGGAATACTTTGAAATTATTTTGAATAAAATAAGTATGGATTGAAATTAATGTTTTTTTTTCTAACATTGTAAGAATTGGAAAGAAAATATTTTACTTAGAATAATCTTATTTTGACATGTGAACTTACTTTACTCTTTTCAACTAAAGTATTATTATTTTTTAAAATTTTATAGAGTTGACTTCCATAAGATTAAACATCGTGTTATTTTATTTATTTTATTTCAATACTTGTTTAGCCAAAAAAATTATAAATTGTATTTTATTTTATTGGATTGCATATCACTTTTACTATGGAGCCTAGTGAGAAATTGGACCCAAAATCACATAATGGGGTCACAAAAAACCAAAACCCATAACCAAATAACAATAACATGGCTATTGATGCCATTTTGAGTTCTTTGAGGACCCTCATAGGTGAATTTCAAAATACCAGAGAGTTTTCCCAATTGTTATTAAGCACTTCTCTAGATACAATTATCATGTCCTTTCCAAATTCCTACAACTTATCAACTAAAATTTGTGATTACAGGGCTAAAATGGTTGTATTTTATAGGACGCATCTAAATAAAAACCAAGCTAGAGATAAAGAATTATAAACAATAAGTAATGAAAATATTTATTGACCCAAGAACCAAATTAAAATCACTAGTCAATAAGAGACACATTCTTATAAACTAATGAAACTTCTATCCATTTATAGACCATTAAATGGATAGTTGGTTTATGGTATTTGACAATCATCCATACAATGACAGTGAGGTGCCTTTGTATTTAGTTATGAAATTATGAGAAAATTTCATGTTAGGTCTCCATGTTGACTACTCTGACATTGGTGAATTCTAGGGGGTGGGTTGTGGGTCTACATAGAATAAAGAGAATGATATGAATGACCCATCACTAGGTCCTCATCCTACTATGTGAATACCTAGCCACCCTAAGTAACATCCTCCATTAAGGGAGAGTATTAGACAAAAAAAAAGCTATAACCACCTTGAGTTGCAACCTAGTGTAACATAACACTTTGATAGTCTTATCCTATGAGGAGTGACCCAAAGGAAATGTTGAGGAACGAGTTGGTCCTTCAACCCTTGTAGAGGATTTTGGATAGGAGAGGCAACTTGGAGCGTTATGTGAGCTACACAAAGTTCAAGTTATGGGGTATCTTGGATTCAAGAGAGAGAGAGAGAGAGATAGAGAGAGAGAGATATGCATATATATAATTCTATGTTGTATGCATTTTTGTGCCTTAATGGTGCACCATCAACCCTGGTATATGCATCAATTTTAGTTTCCTCCTATGATGTCACAATAACAATGACCTTCTCATTTGGGGTACCACACACTTAGGTATGGTGGATTTAAATAACCCCTCACAGTTTTTTTCATATTTTTAGATCATATTATAGATTCTTTTAGCTTGAATGTGATTTTAGTTTGGTTATAATCACAACATTCTTGTAATGTTTCTAGATATCATGGTTTCATCTAGTGAGGAACCATGTCCACCTAAGATGGACATATCACCCACTTCCTAGGAAGCATTAGAGAAATTTTGAGGTCTAAAATGGGCCTCCTAAGGAATATTATAAAATAATATCACAGATAATAAAAGCATTACATTATCAAATTTTAGAGGGGAAAAAGCTAGTTTTTCAACTTGTATTTTAAAATTATATCCTTAAGGTTTCACTAAGATTTCAAGAGGGAGCACTCGTTGGATGCAAAAGTTAATTCCTCATCTAAAGAGTACCCGTGTTGCATAATTTTGATGGACCATGCTACATGAAAAATGAGAAATACATGAAAAGAATGATTGCAATAATGTTTTTCATGTATTTCTCATTTTTTGTGTAGCAGGGTCCATCGAAATTATGCCACATGGGTACTTGTTAAATTCCGTGTCCAATGAGTGATATCACTCAAAATTTGAGTAAAATCATAGGGAGATAAGTTGAAAATACGAGTTGGATTTTTTATTTTTATTTTTTTTACTTTTTTCTCCAAAAATAGTGAATCACCCCCATGGTGGAAATCATCATATTTATTCCTATTGGTTCTTATTGTTACACCATTTTTTGGTCATCTAACCTATTGTTATTAGATGGACCCAAGTACACCATGTAAGACCAATTTTACCCTAAGTAAAATTGCATTCACTATGAAAAATAACTTAGTAAACCACCTTTATTAAGTTGTTTATGGTCTAAACAAGAAACCCCATGAGGAAATATTAAATAAATCTACATTTTTTTTATTCTCCTCAAGGAATAATTAGTTAAATAGCAATTTAATTAATATTCCTGGTTATATTTAACCCAAAATAGGGAAATTAATTAGATAAATCATTATTTATCTTATTATTTCCTAAGAATAATTATTTAAACCTTATTTAAATAATATTCTTTGTTGAATATGACTAAATCACCCTTAAATAATTAAATAAATCATTATTTATTTGATTATTACTCAACCACATCCTTAAATGATAAATAAATCATTTATTTATTTATTATTTACAAATAAAGGGATTTGACCCAAGTCAAATTCCTTTTCCCTCCAACAAATATAATAAAATATTCCATAAAAGTTGGATCTTGATTTGGTTAATAATATTTTAACTATTCACCAATATCTAGACTAACTCAATATTTTTTTATAAATAGAAGGGTTTTCCCATTCATTTACCACCTTTTGTTGCCTAAAGATCACTCTGGATCTATACTTTTGGTTTGACTATTGATCCACCATCATAATCATATTTTGCTATCATTTTGTCTGGGTTTTCTACACCATCAAGAGAGAGGAATTTTAGATCTGAAATGTTGAGGACTTACAAGAACCCATCCTATTGAGGAGAGCTGGGAACACCCTCCTGTGTTTTCCTCCCAGGTGCCCTTAATACAAAATTCATTCAATATATTATTGTCTTGTCTATTGTATGCATGGAGTAAATATTGTTTTTTCTACTCTTTAATGTCTTCTAATGCATAGATCTAGATTTTTGCAGCATTCATCTTGATCACCTACCTGCAGATCTGAGGATATTGGTAGCCATATTTTCTGTTAGGGTTGTTTTTTATGCACAGCTAAATTGGTCTTTTTTCATACGCTTGGAATTAAGATTCATACTAACAACTAGAGACTCCACACGGGTTTACGATTATGACCGTTGTCATTTTTCTGATCCTTGCATATCCGGCTGCTTCAAACCCTAGGATTTCTCTTCATCCCCTTGTTTTTTCTTTTCTTGATGTTGTTTTTAACCTATAAAACCATAAAATGATAAAAATTCTAACTTCCATGTGTTTTCGGACCTATTGCGCAGGTGACAGACATCAGCCGCAGCTGAGATGACAATTTTTTCTGAAATCCGCTGTCGAGAGTGTCAGAAGTGCAGGTCACACTTTTTGGCCCAAAAATTGCAATCTGGAGCTTCAGGAAGCAGGAATCAGCCCAAAAACTGCGACCTCTGCTGAAAATAGGTTAGAAACTGCGACCTGGATATTTTGCAGGGATTTTTCTAAAAGTTTTCTGGGTTTGTCTAAACCTCTGTTTAGGGTTGTATGACCTCCATCTCCACCTGTTTTGGACATGTACTTGTCCTGGTTTGCTCAACTAAGTGGGAACCTAGCCCCCTAGGGCTTCAGTACCCTCCACTTTTTGTGGAAAAGTTTTTGCTGTTGCAGGTTGTCTGAAATTTCAGATTCTTCAGCCATTTTTTAGATCTTATACCTTAGCTTCAGATCTACTTCAGATCGGCTTGTTATCCATTCAAATCACCTCATTTAGCTTTGTTTGGGTTTTCCTCTAGGGTTCACTCCATTTCCCTCCAGGAGATAGCCTTTTGCCACCTCTTTTTACAGCAATTTTTCCTCTGATTTGCTGTTGTTTTCTACACCACTTTCCAGTAGATTTTTTCCTTTAGATCCTTGTCCCTCCCAACCTTAGATCTATTGGATCTATTGGCTTTTTTTTAGTGTGTTTTGATTAGTTTTTTTTACTCACCTATAGACTAGTTGTTGAGAGACCCGCCTCCTTAGGTTTAGATTATTGCATTATTAGCTATTTATTTTATGTTTTTGCAGGCCTATATACTATCATTTGCAGGTTTATTTACATCTATACAACACACTTTCTCTTTTTATCTACAAACATCTGGGTTTAAAAATTAAAATTTACACACTTTACACACACACCCTAAGCGAAAAAGGGCTTGGTTAACACTGCCAAGCAAAGACTCTAAAACATTGAAATCAATTGATCCTGCACCTCTCTGCCCTTGTTTCGACATTGTAATCAGTTGATGTTGCACCTCCTTGCCCTTACCAGTATCTTTTTCCTTTGTGTCGTGTCTGTGTCGTCATCATTACGCAACCAAGGCATTTATCCTGGAGACTTCTTGGCCTTCATCCTCAGTTTTCGGTAGGAAGACTTACTCCTCTGCATAGGATTTGAGTTAGTCCTCCACCAAATCTACACACCGACTCTTGTTCTAGTCCCTTGGGTTTTCCTTCTCATTCCACCTTCAGTTATCCCCATGATACCTTCACCATGTCTGGTGTAGGACCTAATGCTAGTGGTAACCCCGGCCCTCATGCTGGGAATACCACTAGTGGGACCGCAACCGACACTACCCTGGTTGCGCCCTTGCTCCCCTTCATGGCAAGCCTCAGCCTCCCTGATTTTGACTAGTTGATAAATGACCCTATACACCATGACGCTAGTTAGCCTGCTATGCCGACGAAGCTCCCTTACGAAATCCCAAAGTTTGAAGGCCTTGCTGGAGAAGATCCTACAAATAATGTTCGATATTTCCACATGTGGTGTTCGTCTAACTCCATTACTGATGATTCTGTCTGTCTACGGTTGTTCGAATGTACGCTTACAGGTGAAGCTTATAAGTGGTATGTTGATCAGGCCCCTTGCTCTCATACCACCTTTGCGACTATTTTCCGAGCTTTTTTGTCTTACTTCCAATTTCCTCTTCGTTATGACACTGGTACCGAACTCTTGACTTTTTTCTGTCAATCGTCTACGACCCGCCTATCCAACCATGTCTAGGAATGGTGGAGAATAAAGAGCCTATGTCGAGCTCCTACCTTCGAAGACCGTGTCTACATGGATTGGTTCCTTAGATCTATTTTGCCACCTATTGGAAAAGATTTCGCTTCGCTCCTCAAACTGAAGAAGCCACTCTCCAAATTGTGTTAAAATATGACCTGATCTATGCTCAGTCAGGTTATGTTTATACCGTTCTACCTGATCTTCTTAGACCCGGTGGTGCCAACGCACTTGGGGCATCTCACACCGCCTACGGTGTCGTTAGAGCTCTCTCTAATCTATATGCTCAACCTCCCATGGGTTATGGTTTTCCTCAAGTGGGGGCAGCACCTTCTGCACTTTTCCCCCTCCCGGTAGCACGCATCTAGGATACAACATGCCTCCTATTTTTTCCCAACCTCCTCTTTACCACACTGTTACCCAACCTCCTTATTATCCATATTCACAGGCTAGTGCTCCAGCTCCTCCTCCTCCCTTGCCTTCTCAACCCCCACAACAGCAACCACCGCCCCCTCAGGGGCAGGTGTATGCATAGCAGGGCGTGACTAATCCTCCTCCCTAAAAAAAAAAGAGGAAAGGCACTCAAAATCAAGTTTCCCCTGGTAATCCTAGACCCAATCAAGGTAATGCTCCTAACACTACGAACTAGCAACAGGGAACTCAACCAAAGCAGGACAGGCCTGTTCGCATGAACAAGCCCTATTCTTGTTGTGGTGTTTATGTTCATTACATGCATGATTGTCCTCTTTTGCCATAGATGCCGCAGCTGTGAGAGTCTCAAGCAACATTGCGATTTCAACAAGCCTCCCCTTCCATCCCTCCTAGTGCTGCACCTAGTCAGCCGGCTGTGCTTACTAATCCTTTCCCTCAACAATTATTTGTGGCTACCCAACCACCTGAAGGTTAGGTGGCCACTTAAACTCTTACATCTGGTACCTCCAACTACCAGATTCTCATGATGAACTCTGATCAACCTCTAACCGTAGACCTCAATCTTCAGATTCGGTCTCATCAGTACAACAAACCTCCCGCTACGTCTGTCCCCGAGCTGCCTCCCTCGGTCTCTATAGAGCCTCTTTCGACACCTAATGGTCCCTTACAGATTCCTCAGCCCAAGGCGTATGTTCATACCAAGATGCCTAAGGGACCACTACACCGAAATGCTGCTTCCAGCAAAGCTGCCCATTCATATAGCATAGTAGATGATTTGGCACAATCCCTTGCTGCCATTTCAATGCTGGAGCTCCTCTAGTTGTGCCCTTCACAACGAAAATCTCTACTATCTGCAATGGGTGTTGTAGATCCTTTCGATGATCGATTGATTTTCTTTGATGTTGATCGGTCAGAATATCTTCCCCTCCCTGCTTCCATTGCCTTCCAAATCCTAGTCAAGATCTGGAACGCCAACGTTTCCCAGTGCATTATTGATGAGGGGGCATCCACCTGTGCGATCTCCGCTTCGGTTTGGAAGCAACTCGGATCACTTGAGTTGGCTCCTTCCACGATCAATCTCTAAGCATGGGATGGCCATGCCTCCCAGCCCATTGGTTTATTCTTCAATTTCCCTATTACTCTTTCGGGCAAGATTTTTTGCGTTGACGTAGAAGTCATAGATGCCCCCTTAGATTACAACATTCTATTGAGTCGTAGCTACACTTATGCGATGTTTTTTTTCCCTTCCACGGTCCACTGCAAGATGTACTTTCCTCATAAATGAAAGATAGTCACTATTGACCAGTTGACATATTACGAACTGAAGTCTCAGACCTCCCCTGAGTCCATCATCTCTTCGGTGGCCAATAAGAAAATCATCGATCCTTTGACCAATGTCTCACCTGGAGTTTACAAAGATTCCTCATTGCTTGGTACATTCCCTAGTATTCCTCCTCCTGTCTCTGATTCCAGCTCATCGAATTTTTGCGTGATGCAACCGTCTCAGGCTACCCTCAATCAGCCTGCTTCGACTAGTTAGCAGCCTCTGTGCCCCCCTCTGCCTGCTCCTAGCCCTTCGATTTAGCCTTCTGGACCTTCTCCTCCTGTCCCTTCACCTTCAGCTGGTACTCATGAGCCTCTTTATCCTCCTGGAATGGTTCCTCCAGGCCTTAACCATCTTGGAGCCGTCTCGCCTGGTCATTACCCCTCTGGTCAGATACCATTCCTAGCCCCCCCTCCCGGAGTCTACACGGTACCTATTATGGCCACCCTCTCTCTGCCTAACCTGACCCTAGGGATTACCGTCTGGTACCTTGATCCCCCAGCTGCTACCCCACCTAGTCACCCCAAACCATATCTTGCTTTGACCCCAGTTCAACCGGTCCATATGACTTCTCCCGCAGCTACAGTGCCTCAGTCACCTCAACAGGAACCTCCTCCTTTTGCGATAGCTTCAGGTAAAGGGGGCAAAGACAACAAAAAGGCAACCAAAGACAAGACTACCCCGACAAACCTTGCCCCTCCTCGGCTTCCAAGGCGCATTGCCCAGTGTGCTTTGTGTGATGTTGTCAGTCATGCCACCCATACTTGTCCGGAGTTGCCTCACCTTAAGCCCATGGTCAATGAGATGTTTCCGGAATCTGACATCCCTGAGGTCTATGTCACTATACTCGATTCAGTCTCGAAACTCAAATCATTGCGCACAAATCACCCTTGTGCTTTGTGTGATTTCCATGGCCACTACACTCACCTCAAAGAGTATCGTTCCTCTTTGGAAGCTTTCCGCCAATTCGAGGCCAAGCGTAAAAATTGCACCCCCTCCTTGTTTGCAAGTTCTTCTTCAACAAAACCAGAGGATCTGCCTACTCCCATTGACATCCCTCCCCCTGATGTAAACATGACAGAGTCTTCAGCCACCATTTTCTACCTATAATCATCCATGAGACCCTCGGTGGAAGTCCCCATGGAGACATCCCCTAATGATCCGCTTAACCTCCCTTCAGCAGTCACCCTAGGCTCAACATCGGTAGTTCCTTTATCTGCTTACTCTTCAGCCATCCCCCATGCCATTGTGCATGTGAGCCTTTCTTCACATAATGATGAGTCAGGTAGCTCTACCACGTCAGGTGGTCTCCCTTCCTCCAGTCACCCCATCCTTCACTTTGATGAAGACATTATGGAAGCAATGACCGATCTTGACTTTCCATGGGATGATATGCACCACCGTGCGTACTTCCTCCCGTAGAAGTCCCACGACCAATATGCTGTGGAAACTAAAGGATTCATCCCTAATGAAGTCGATTGGTTTATAAATCCCATTCCTGCACCTTATGCTTTCGAAGAAGGAAATATGGCCAATATCTCTCCTACCATTAAAATTGACATTTCTGACAAACCAGGGATAGAAGAAAATATGACCTTTGGCACCCATTGCACCCAGGAATAGGTTGAGGCTTACACCAAGCTATTCAAATAATTCCGTGATATTTTTGGCTGGTCCTATTCAAAAATTCTCGTACTTGATCCTGCCATTGTCGAACACCATATCAATACATGGCCTAATGCCAATTCTGTCGGTCAAAAGTTGAAACCCATTAATCCTTCCAGACGAGAAGATGTTAAAGCTGAAATCGATAAGATCAAGTAGGCTAGTTTTATCTATCCCATTGAATACACCACTTGGGTGTCCAATCCGGTTCCCGTTCTCAAGAAACAAGGCACCATCTGTGTCTGCACTGAATTTCATGATCTAAACAAAGCTTGTCCGAAAGACAACTTCCCCACACCATTCATTGACCAAATCATTGATGAGTTTGAGGGGCACGAGGTCCTATCCTTTATGGATGGTTTCTTTCGGTACAACCAAATTGTTATTCATCATGCTGATTAACTTAAACCACGTTCATTAGTCCGTGGGGAACCTTTGCCTATCAAGTCATACCGTTTGGCCTTAAAAACGTAGGAGCCACTTTTCAGTGGGCTATGTCTTACTGTTTCCATGACCTGGCTCATATTATCCTTTCTTATTTAGATGACATAACTACGCGTTCTAAACATTGGGCGCAACACCTCCACGATCTGTGTACCATCTTTCTCCAATGTCGCAAGTATAATATCTGCCTTAACCCATTGAACTGTGTTTTTTGTGTACCTGTCGGCCGTCTTCTAGGCTTCGTCGTGTCTAAAGATGGTATCACGCTTGATCCATTGAAATTTCAAGCCATCCTTGAGCTTCCTATCCCTCGTACTTTACTCCAGTTACAAAGCCTCCAAGGAAAAGATAATTTCCTTCGCCGATCCATATATGACTATGCCACCACTGCGCATGGGTTCCTTAGACTCCTCCGCTCTAATATCCCTTTTGTTTGGGATGCCTATGCTCAAGATTCTTTTGATGCCCTGAAGCATGCTCTCATGTCTGCTCCCTTGATTCGTCCACCTAACTTTGATAGGGATTTCATCTTGTATATCTCCACTTCGACCTACTCGGTTGCTGGAGTCCTCATTCAGGAATATGACAATGGAATTGAGCATGTTATCTATTATGTCAGTAAGAACCTAGAAGGACCTCCTGTATCCTACTCACATGAAGAGAAATTAGCACAGGCTATCGTGTTCTTGGTCCAGAAACTTCGTCATTACATCCTCATGTGTTCCACCAAGGTCCTGACTAATTCCAACCCTATGGCCTTCCTATTGAGTCATCGAATCATCAATGGGAAGTACGCCTATTGGATCGTGATCCTCCAGGAATTCGATCTCGAATTTGTCACACCAAAAAGTAAGAAAGGTTTAGCCCTCACTGAACTCATTTCTAAACTACCTACAGGTACACAATACCCTCCAATTAATGACAATTTCCATGATGAACATTTATTTTCCATTACCACTGATGACCCTTGGTATGGGGACATCCTCACTTATTTGCGAACCCAAAATTTCACCCTCCATCTTGACCATGATGCTCGACGATGTATTCGACACTAGGCCCCCCGATCCCTTCTTATCGGTGACGACCTTTATTGTTGCGATGTAGATTTTATCCTTTGTCATTGTCTCACACACATTGAAGCAGAGTAAGTCCTCAATGCCTGTCATAGCGGCGCTTATGGTGGCCACCTCTCCGGTATGGCCTCTGCCCAGAAAATCATGTGCGCTGGGTAATTTTGGCCTTCTCTCTTTGGTGATTGCCTTGAGGCAGTCAAACACTGCCCCAATTGCCAACATTTTTCCCCTAAGGCACGAGCTCCTCTGGCTCCCCTCCATCCGATCATCTCAGCTGGTCCCTTATGTAAGTGGGCCATAGACTTTATGGAGTGTCGACCGCCATCAGCTGGTAACCATAAATATATCATCGTGGCGGTTGACTATTTCACCAAATGGGCTAAGGCCATGCCAAGCTTTAACAACATGGCAGCTACCGCAGCCCTTTTTTTCTTTAACCATGTGATCGCTCGATTCGGAGTTCTGAAACAATTGGTATCTGACCATGGCCGACATTTTTAAGATGAGATATGGCGTGAGCTATCCTCACTGTTGGGATTTGAGCACCAATTTTCCTCCTCCTATTACCCCCAAGGTAATGGCCAAGTTGAAGAAGTCAATAAAATACTTAAAACCATGCTTCAACGGATGGTGGATAAGCAAAAAACAAATTGGCACCTTATGCTCTTCCCTGCTTTGTCGGCCTATAGAACTTCTATTAAAACTGCCATTGGATTTACTCTTTTCCACCTTGTTTTTGGAGAGGAGGCAGTCTTACCGATCGAGTGTGAAATCCCTTCCCTTCATCTAGCCATCGAACTTCTCCCTGACACCGAACCTTTAGAATAATAACTTATCATGCTTGAGCGCACTTTCGAAGACTGGCGTATTGCATTGCAAACCATTGAGGCGGCTAAGAAATGCACCAAAGCTTAATATGACCGAAAATTCCACCCTCGTACTTTTCACGAAGGTGATCTTGTTCTGGTGTATGACCAGGCCCATGACGTCCTTGGTCATGGGAAGTTTGACTCATTATGGCTAGGACCTTACATCATCAGTAAGGATTTAGGTAAGGGGGCATATCTATTAGAGGACTTTGAAGGCCATCCCCTTCCCAATCCTCACAATGCACTCTATTTGAAGAGATATTACCCCTAGCATTTCTTTCCGGAAATGCATGTTTTATTTTCTTTAGGTAGCCAGCTCATGATTTTTATGATTTGATACTTCACCAAGACACATTTTTTCCATGAAGCGTCACTTCACTACTCCTCAAAATCAAATTTCTTCACTTACAACACTTGTACTTGGGGGCACCACTTTGCCTCCATACTTGTCCATGCTCGTGTCGATTTTTGTCGTGAGTAACCACTATGTACTCATGTTTTTATGATCTCCACTAGACCTTTTTTGTGTGGCAGCACCATCGAGTCACCCTTTTTTAGAGCATCTGAGTTGAGTCATCATTGCATTCATGGAGTCTATCCCGAGTCCCTTTTTCTCCCGCTATAGTCCTCCATCCTTCATTGCTTGGTCCCTCTCTCGTGTCACACATTATGGAATCCAGTCCCATTGTCCCCTATCCCACATGATATTGTGTCAGTCACTGCCAGGTCATCCATGCCCTTTATTCTCTAATAAGGGAAGTCGTCTGTTTGCTACTCAGTATCCCCCATTTCATCATCATCATTGGTGTTAGTCTGTCAGTCACTCTACTATTTTCTCTCGTGCCTTAGCTGAGGATCCCTTATTGCCTCACCTATGGCAAACCTCCTTCTATCGACATCAAATCATTCATTCCAGAAGACAGGTCTAGAGGGAAGTGTACCTTGGTTCCAACTTCCACTCTTGTTCAGTGCCTCGGATCAGGGAAAGTGACTCCTTATTTCCCTTTGACTTGATTGCTTCTCAGCTCTAGCTCCTTTTAGCATGATTAAGATCCGTATACTTGATGGTCCAGTGATGCAGCAACTGATATTAGTGATTCCCGGGTGTGTGTGAGATGTCTCAGTCCTCATGAGGGGGTGGCCCTACAGGTAGCCCCCCACATGCCTGGATGACCTCGTCCTTGCAGCCTTCAATGCAGCTCCATAGATTTGATGATGTCGGCCTCAACTGCTTGTAGTGCCTTTTTGATTGCATGTATTAGTCATATTTTCAGAGCCCTTTCCTATTTACAGGGGCATCTGGGTTGTGTTTATATCTCATGTACTCATATATTATTGTACAATTCCTGGCTGTTATCCTAGACACAATATGTATGTGGGATTCATTATCATGTTGTTTATCTAGATCATGTTTATGCCAGCATGTACTATATTGTTTAGTCCCTTTGTTTACTGGACGCCTTATTTTTTGTACTTTGCCTCGACGGGCATAGGTATGCCTCCCCCGCCGCCTATAGCATAGGTACTCACTCATCAAAGAGACTTGTCGCACTTGTAAGTCTCGCTCCTCAAGGTCTAGTTCTTTTAGCACTTTGGTCTACCTTATACTTCTTTCTCTTTGACTTCCCCTTCGATGTCTAGTGATTGAGTTCTTACAACGTACCTCGGTCATACGATTAGCTTCTAATGCTCGCATGCTGGGGGTTAATCTGTTATATCATTTTTTTGTCATCTAACCTATTGTTATTAGATGGACCCAAGTGCACCATGTAAGACCAATTTTACCCTAAGTAAAATTGCATTCACTATGAAAAATAACTTAGTAAACCACTTTATTAAGTTGTTTATGGTCTAGACAAGAAACCCCATGAGGAAATATTAAATAAATCTACATTTGTTTGATTCTCCTCAAGGAATAATTAGTTAAATAGAAATTTAATTAATATTCCTGGTTATATTTAACCTAAAATAGGGAAATGAATTAGATAAATCATTATTTATCTTATTATTTCGTAAGAATAATTATTTAAACCTTATTTAAATAACATTGTTTGTTGAATATGACTAAATCACCCTTAAATAATTAAATAAATCATTATTTATTTGATTATTATTGAACCACATCCTTAAAATGATAAATAAATCATTTACTTATTTATTATTTACAAATAAAGGGATTTGACCCAAGTCAAATTCCTTTTCCCTCCAACAAATATAATAAAATATTTCATAAAAGTTGGATCTTGATTTGGTTAATAATATTTTAATTATGCACCAATATCTAGACTAACTCAATATTTTGTTATAAATAGAAGGGTTTTTCCATTCATTTACCACCTTTTGTTGCCTAAAGATCACTCTGGATCTATACTTTTGGTCTGACTATTGATCCACCATCATAGTCATATTTTTCTATCATTTTGTCTGGGTTTTCTACACTATCAAGAGAGAGGAATTTTAGATCTGAAGTGATGAGGACTTACAAGAACCCATCCCATTGAGGAGAATTGGGAACATCCTCCTGTGTTTTCCTCCCAGGTGCCCTTAATATAAAATTAATTCAATATATTCTCGTCTTGTCTATTGGATGCATGGAGTAAATCTTGTTTTTTCTACTGCTTAACGTCTTCTAATGCATAGTATATTTTTGCAGCATTTATCTTGATCACCTAGCTGAGATCTAAGGATATGGCAGCCATATTTTCTATTAAGTACATTTGTTTTTTATAGACGAAATAAATTCAGTTTTAGCTAATCGGCACCAAGACAACGATAGTGAGCTGTTACATTTCTGCTCTGGCTAAGAACGCAGAGCAGGGTTCTTCTAATGCGACAGAGAAACTTGCTGCAGGTACTGTGATCGCCTAACACGGAGATTCTGATAACAATGATTCTTTGGACGGAAGAAACGCTGGGAAATGCATCAAATAGAGAAACCTTGAGTATGCCAGGAGAGTCTGATGAACGCTGGAGTTTGAGGAGAATGGGCAATATGATTTCCTTCCGTGATAGCAGGCAGTCCCGTACTTTGGCAGATCAGGAGGCCTAGTGGAGTTCCCTCCCGTTGGAATCCTGTAGATCCAAAATGAAAAGCTGACTGAGAGTGGTTGCTTCTACCACTGGCGCTGAAGATGATCACCCAGCTCCCTTTCATCGGATTGCAAAGGGGAACAGCAGGGTAAGCAGGGGAAGGGCACATCTCGAAAATTTGGGGATAGTGGTCAGGCTGCATCGATACAGAGGGAACCAAGATCATTAGCAACTGGTCTTTCAAAAGAAAATGAAACGGATCAATCAGGGAGAAAGATGGTCGAGGCTTGGAAACAAAGCAGAACCTAGAGGGAGGAGAGGCCCAAAAATCACAGGTCTTAAGGGATATTGCAGATTTTGTCAGCATGATTAACTGAAAGAGATCTTTTACTCCGAAGAGAGCCTAGATTGGCTTCCATGTCCGCCTGGGAATTTAATTTTCTGGGGATATGAAAGAAAGAGATTTTGAGAAATTTTGGCAATATAAACCTGATTTTCCTGAGGATGATGGATAATTGGAGCTTAGTAGGATTCTTATGAGTGTTCAACGCCTGGATAATGAGCCTGGAGTCCCCAAAGACAGATATGGAGAAAAAGTTACCTTTAATCTCTTGATTTAGACCTTGCCACAGAGCTAGAGCCTCCGCTCTGTTATTGGTTTCCCTGCCCAGACCCCAGGCAAAACGAAGCACAGTTGAACCATCAGGACCCAGGAGAACCCCTCCACCTCCAGCGATGCCAGGGTTGCCTTTAGAGGCCCCGTCAAAAAATAGACAATGTTCATTCAGAGCCGACCTCCACTTAATGAACTCTTGCTCTCCCAACCGAATTTCCCAGTTGGAATGGGCAATAGCCGGAGGAAGGGAACGATCCTTATGATTTGGGAACAACCCTTTCAACCAGAGATCCTCCTCACTGTCCAGCTCTTTTCTATTCTTTATGATAGTATTGGCTGCTAGAGATTCCCCCAAAAAAGCTTTGACTTTATTGATGATTCTTGTCGGATTACCGTTTTCATTCCTGAATGATCTGTTGTTCCTTCCCAGCCACAGCTTCCAGCAAACAAATTTGGGAATCCACATCCAACAAGTTTTAAGAAGATGTTTTTTGGAGAGATCGAACGGAGATAAATTGACCCAGTTTTGGATAAGATTTGGGATGCTCGTTGGGAGCTCTATTTTGTTAGAATCTAGCAGCAAGACACCCTTCCAGACTTCTTGAGCAAAAGGGCATTTCAAGAACATATGATCAACATTTTCTTCATCCGACATACAAAGGGTGCACATGGAAGGTCCTTCCATACCACGCCTACGAAGATTATCTCTAGTGAGGATGCTGTTGTGTGCTAAAGTCCAGCAGAAGAAATCAACTTTGGGGAGAGAGGGGAATGCCCAAATAAATTTCCATTGAGCAGGATCCGGAGGAACATTCGGAAAGGCCATCAAACTTTTGTACCCTTCAGAAGCTGAATATGCACCAGAAAGTGATCCCCACCCTTGTTTATCCTTGGCAGAAGCTTTTAAAGGGGATTTCCCTTGGAGCCTATCTAGAAGAACCAAGGCTTCACCTTCTAGCCACTGAGGAATCTCCCCCAGGTGCCAGCTGTTCCATAGTCTAGAAGCATCCTTCAACCAGGTGGAGATGTCCCAGAGGGTATTTAAATTGCGGGCCTGTAGCCAGGCTTTGATATTGGCGAGATCTTCCATCTGATTCAAAGGTTGATCACCTAGAATTGGATCATCCCATATTCTTATTTTTTGCCCATTACCTGGGATCCAGTACATATTATGGCTGAAGTGCTCCAAGGCTTTGAGACAAAGTTTAAAAACAGGAGAACCTTTGGAAGTTCTAGGAGGCTGGTTCAAGCATCTTAGGCGCTGCCCTTGAAAATATTTTTTCCACAGGACCTTCTTGCTCCAACTTAAATTTCCAGAGACAATGTTCTAGAGCAGCTTGGCTCCCAAAGCCAGATTCTGGGCAGCTAGATCACGCATTTGGAGACCTCCTTCCATAAATGGCTTTTTAATAGTATCCCATTTAACTAGGTGCAACCTTCTTTCATTATTTTTCCCCCTTCCCACAGAAAACGCCTCAGAAGAGCTTCCATTTTGCTTATGAAGGTTTTAGGGGCAAGGAGGATGGAATGCTGATATAACGGCATACTTGAGAGAACAAATTTCATCAGAATGACCTTACCAGCGTTGTTCAGCCAGGAGGCTCCCCAGGCATGGATTTTGAGTTTAAGCTTGTCCAACAGGGGTATCCAATGGGCTACTTTAGGAATGGCCTTGAAGATTGGGATCCCCAGATATTTAAAAGAGTCCCAGGCCCAGGATCCTTCCATATCAAGAAACCTTGCAATATCTGATAGTTCCTTGACCAAGCAGTTCCAGCCATAGATTGTACTTTTTAGGTAGTTGATCTTGCTGCCCGAGACCTCTCTATAAATGTCCAGCACCTTCTTGAAGTATCTTGCAGAGTTTATGCTTGCCCCACCTAGCAATAAAGTGTCATCAGCAAATTGGGCATGGTTTATGTCTTTGACATTGCGAACCATATGGAGGCCAGGGAGGGTTTGAGTCTGTTGACCATATTCGAGCTAGAAACTGAGCACTATGGCTTGAATAGCATAAAGAAGCGGGGACAAGGGGCAACCTTGTCTAAGGCCCCTAGAGGCTTGGAAAAAATCTGAAGGTCGACCATTGACCAACGACGCTATCCAAGGAGAGACAATGCAGGCTTTAACCCAATTAATGATGGCTGAAGAGAAGCCCATTTTCTTCATCACAATAAACAGGAATTCATGTCTCACCCTATCAAAGGCATTTTCCAGATCCAGTTTAATCACCATACCTTTCTCCTTTCGGTGATAGCTTGAATGGACTGCTTCTTGCACCAGCACAATATTCTCCAGTATCTTTCTCCCTTTGATGAATCCTCCTTGGTTTTCAGGGATAATGGCCGGTAGTATCTTCTTAAGGTGATTGGCTATAATTTTGGTGATCAACTTGTAACTAGAGTTACACAAAGAGATTGGCCTGAATCTGCTGAAATCGGTTGTGCCTTTCTCTTTCGGAATCAAGGCAAGAAATGCTGAGTTGATGCCGCCTCCGATCTTGGCACAAGATTGAGATTTCCTTACCATTATCAACAAGTCAATTTTTATTGTGGCCCAACAGGAAAGATAGAATCTGACAGGGAACCCATCCGGGCCAGGAGCTTTATCCGGTTCCATACTATCCAGGGCAAATTTAAGTTCACTCATGCTGATTGGAGCAGTCAACATAGAATTGTCAGATTCTTGGACACAATGAGGAATTAAGTCCATCGGATAGGCATGAGGATCAATGGGAGGATCATCTAGGGCAGAGTAGAGATATTTGAAGAAAGAGTGGGCTGCCTGCTTTATGCCTTCAAAATCCTTGATCACTGCGTTTTGATGGTGAATTTCTTTTATAGTTTTTAATTTCTTGCGTGCTTCAGCTTGTTTGTGGAAGAAGCTAGAATTTTTGTCCCCGACCTGTAACCAAAGAGTTCTGGATTTCTGTCTCCAGTACTCTTCTTCTTCCCTACTTGCTTTGTGAAGTTCTTTTTGCAGATCAACTTCTATTTGAAGGAGGTCGTGGGAGACAGCAGTATTTTCCAAAGTTAATTGGTGGGCAGCAAGACTGTCCAGGGCCTCCTTTCTTTTGGAGGTGGGAGATTTCAACTTTCTAGCCCACTCCTTGAGCCTTCTTTTTAGTCCCCTCATTTTTTCTTCCCATACATAGAAAGGGGAACCATGAACATGCCTGTTCTAGGCCTCTGAAACCACCTCTTGGAAGCCATCATGCTGAAGCCACAATGGGTTGAATCTAAAGGGAATAGGGCCAAGGTATTCATCCATGGAAAGATCAAGGAGAATGGGTTTGTGGTCAGAGGTACTGTTTGGCAGAATTTTGGAAGAGGCCATTAGACCACTGGTCAGGAAAGAGGATTGGATGAGAAATCTATCCAATCGAGCAGCAATATGGCTGGGGCCAACCCTTTTGTTGGACCAGGTGAACTTCCCAGATGTGGGCTTGATATCCTCCACCTCCCAACCCAACATAAGGTCTTCAACCCACTCTCTAGCTGGATCCCTGACTGGGGAGCCACCCTTTTTCTCATTTGCAGCTAGAGTGACATTCATATCTCCTACAATAATAATGTTTTCTGGATTGTGCAACGAAAGGTAGGACAAAATCGAGTCCCAACATGATTTTTTCTCAGATGGAAGGACTGGAGCATATATATTGAACATACTTACTTGTTGGCCAGAGTCTTTATGGAGGAGCTTCGTGAAAAGCCAGTACGAAGAGCAATCTTTCTGAATCAGGTCATAGAGAGAGCTATCCCAGAAGGAAGCGATTCCACTGGAGGCGCCTCTCGCACTGACATCACTCCCATGTCCTTTACGCCAGAAGGATTTGCTAGCGTGGAGGAGGTGAAGTTCCTCCAACTTTGTCTCCTGGATGAGTAGGATTTCAGGTGAATACATTCTCACTATATCTTTCAGGGCATCTTCTTTCAGTCTGCTGCCTAATCCTCTACAATTCCAGGAGATGTATTTCATTATTTATTGGCTTGGGAGGTAGTGGCTCCTTTTGGAGTCGTGCCATGCTTGCGCCCGGATCTTGTATTCATCATTCCCTTGAGTGTTTTCTGGGAGCCTTGGAGAAAATCCAGATAAGTTTTCTCCTCTCTCTGTTTCTTCTTGGATTTTCGACCCCTGGCCGATTTGATAGGGGTGACTTGCGAGCTATCAGATTCATAGACTCTTTCTTCTGATTCTTCATCAGAATCGGAGGCCAGGCTGATATGCTCTTCTTTATCTGCATTTCCTTCTTTGCCTCCATCTGCTGGGAGGGTGTTTGTTTCAGTATCATTTTCTATAGTGTTCTTCGACAAGTCTTCCGGTTCTTCTTGAGCCCTGATGTTTTCTGCTTCCCACCTGAGTAGGAGCCAACCTTTGGAGCTTCATTGGCCTTTGGCTTGGTCTGAGTCCCACTGGCCCAACATTTTTCTTCTCAGTTGACCTTGGAATAGCCTTGCCTCTTTTGATTTCTTTCCACCCTTCTTCGTCCTCCTTAGTCCCTGCTGGGGATTTAGGACAATTCCATTGGAAGTGTCCGTGTTCATGACAGGTTCTGCATTTGAAAGGCAGTTGCTCGTAGTCCAATTTTTGATAGTGATGCCATTCTCCCACTGTAAGTTTAACCGCCTCAGGTAACCCAGCTTCTAAGTCGACTTCCACACAGATTCTAGCACAAGTGTATTAGCCCTTGTTATCTGCTTTGTCGATGAATCTGCCCAGACCATTCCCAATCATTTGCAAAGATTGAAAGCTCCAACAGTGGATCGGAAGGTTGGGGAGACGAACCCAGACTGGGACCTCCTTCAGGACATCAACTGAAGGATCGAAATCAGGGGTCCATTTATTGAGATACAGACCCTGATTTCCCATGAAATATGGACCATTTCGGAATACCAGATCTCGGTCTTCTTTGGAGGTGAATTCGAAAATGAAAAAGCCTCTGCCAACCGCATAGCAGATCACATTATTTTTCAGTTGTGGTCTCCAGTTGCGTTGAATCCAATCATCAGTGGTTTTGGTAGAAGGCCATCGACCCATAAATTGCCCAATCAGCCCTCTGTCAGCAAGGGCAAGGGAAATTTTAATCAGTTGTTCTTCTTGCAGAGCGATCTTAGGGATTTCCTCAAGTTTTTTAATGAACTTTGGGACCTCAGGGGCCAGTCGCTTCTTCCCTTTCTGTGATAACAGGCGGTGGAAAGCTTCTTCAGATGAAAGCAGAGGAGTGGGAGAGGGCTCCCCACCCCCAGAATCACCCATGGCGGCAGCTGTGTCACAGCAAATGAAGAACTCAATCCATGCCCCTCAAGATAACACCCATGCAAATCCAAAAATCAGAGGGCCAAAAACGCAACGTTGAAGATCAGGGCACCACGAAAGATCAGTGCGTAGCGCTCAGCCAAGAGGGGGGCCGATTCTGCTCATCGCGCCGCCCCAAAGCGACGCAAGATCCAACGGGGATGAATTTTTTTTTCGGTACATTTGTTATGCACAGCGAAAGTGGTTTTTTTTCATACACTTGGAATTAAGATTCATACTAACAGTTATAAAGTTGATTTTGGTTGTACATTTTTGTTTTGAGGCCCATTTTTTACCTCAAAATTTCTCTAATGCATATGTCAAAGTAAATATTATTTAAATGTGAATTTTGTAATATTATTTTGGTGGCTCATTGTATTATACGTTAGTAGTATCACTGTCATATCCTTCACCACCACCCACTTTCCACCCATCATTTTTCCGAGACACTATCCATAGAACATATGGATAATGAAACTATCCATAGAACATATGGATAATGACACTATTGATATGAATTCCATCGAGCATGAGTTATGAATTGAAGTGTTTGTTTATTTGATGTTGAGGTGTTATATTTATTTTTTGAATTTGCATGTATGTAAATTTAATATTTTTAAATTTAAAGTTTCAAAGTTGAACTTGAATTCCTTATCATGATTTCAAAATTTTGACTTGAGAATCATTCTCCATCGAAGACAGATATAATTTTATATTTAAGACATTCACTCTTGTATCAAAACTAACAAGTGGAATTAATGGTATGATATCCACAAGTATAGGAGTTTACTAGGTACAATAAATTCCTTTCGACATGTTATATAGACACAAAAATTTATTCATGAATAACATATAGTTCATTTGGAAAGACTCTATTTCAAGGAATTCATCAACATTAATTTTTTTGTAAATCACCATATTAACTTAAGATAAGATAATATAAAAATAATTTAGTAATGTTAAACCAATTGGTGACCATGAATAGGTCAAATATGAGACTACTAGGTACACTAATATCAATAAATAATAAAAGTGTGAAAGTAACCCTTATAAGGAATTCATCTAAGCTAAATCATATTTGTATCTCTAACACCCAATAAATATATTATAGTTGTGGATAAGAGACCAAATTCGTTAATGTTTTAATTATGTGTCTAATGAATCCAATCCCATTTCCCACAACCTTGGGGGGGACATGTTGATCAAATGGTGGTGTCGTGAGGAGATTCTTGTAAGTGGAGGGAGGGTTCCTCCCTTGCATTTTATTGATACTAATTTACTAGAAACTTCGTAAAATGTTTTTGAGCTAAATTTCCTACCCCTTAGTTCCTTTAAGAGGCTCTATGGGGGAGGTGATCATTCATTTCATCCTGAGGGCTTCTCTCATGTATAATAAGGCTAGGAATTACTGATATGGGTATTATAATAAGGTTTGGATGATCTATCTCCACTTGTATCCAGGTAAATAAAGTGAGAGTTCTTAAATTAGGATTCAAGTTAGCCCATTGTGATGGGAAATGTCATAAAGTGAAGTAAACAAGTGGACTTTGAGAACCAACTGTTATCCTTGATCAGCTGTGCAACACGTGTTACCTTAGCAAGTTATGTTTAGTCTCTTCATCTAAGCCGCATTATCAGAATCTCACGTAACCACGAGCTAAAGACCCAATTTAACTCATTGTGATGCTCTTGTTCACTAAAGGAAACTCTTAAAACGTGGAATTTGATCGCCTCAACCTCATCTATAGTTGTTTCGTATTCAAATAAAGCATTAAGCGACATAAATCATTAAAGAATAAGGTAATGTCACCCACCCTATGGATTTTTCATAAACTGCACTGAAGAGGAATTAATAGTATTTATAGCCTCCATTTGACTATAAATTAATATCTTGGCCATTGATATAGGGGTCAAAAATCTATGCACTATTATCCTTGTTGGTTACCATTGGTATATCTCCACTCAAGGCCAAGTACATCAAGTGAGAGTGCTTAAATTAGGATTCAATTTAATACATTGTGATGGCTAGTTGTGACAAATTGAATTAAGCAAGTACCCTTGAGAACCAACTGACCTGAGAAATAAGTGGTGGAGGAAATGGTTTTCAAAGAGTAGTACACTTAAAGGAAACCTAGGCATTAATCTCTCATTATCATCATTGTCAATTTTTCAAAACCAATTAGTTAATGGTCTCGATGAAGTAGTGCTAAAAAATAGTTTAAAAAAAACCATGATTGACCATTACTTTCCCTAAGAGGAGAAAATGATAATAATTTTTAAAGGAGAAGAAATGGATGTTGAAACATATTTCTCATAGATTTTAGTTAAAATTTATGTCTCCATGCTCTTTTATTATTAATGATTTAATATAAATACAAATAAATTATAAATGAAAATATTAATTTTCAAGAGTAAATGTGTATTTAAAGTCATTAATCTATGACACATGATTCTCCCTTATAGTTTGAATAAACCAATTAAAATTTATTGTCATTTAATTCTAATTTGTTTATGTAAAAAACATATATTTATTTACATACAGTGTTATTTCAAAAACACCTTACATTTATATACTTGTACTAATACATATAACTAAATAGAACTCAATAAGTAGGTTTATATTTTGTTGACTTGTATGAGATTATTTCTATTAATAATTTATTTAAAAATTAGAAATTACAAAATGTTAATATAGAAACGGAAATCAAATGTGAATTTTTTTTTAATAAAATCCATTTATGACCTATCTCTTAAATGAATTCAAATAATCCACTTAATACTACTCTAATATTCATTATAAAATAATTATTCCATGTTTTATTAAAAAAAAAAACATTTTATTTTACTTGGAATTTCATTTCAAGAACACTAACACCATGTTTATACACTCCTATTAAACCACATGATACACAAATAAAATTCAATAAATGGCTTCCTGACATATCTGGACTTATATGAGAACGGTTGCATATACAAATAACTTATTTAAGATTATATAGTTAGAAAAAATTAGGGATGCAACGTAGTTTATATGGAGTTTTATTTCAAAAGTTATATATCGCTTTATACATTCATATTAATTGAATATCATTACCTAAAAGTAAATTAGCCAACTCCATGTCTGGTAAATCATATCACAGGATATCAATTTATTTAAAAAAAGAAATTTACAAAAAAATCTTAATCACATAAGATGATTTCAATTTATTTAAAAATACAAATTTATAAAAAGTTATTATTGGATAATGAAATCAAATTTATATAATTCATTTATGCCACGTCTCGATTCAAACTTTAATAGTTCATTTAAAGCTGATTAGAAATTAATAATATAATTAAGTTCCATGTCTTGGTTGCGAGGGTTTGGTGTGAGCTCGTTTCAAGCCTGGGCGGTGCTGCTCCAATGGAGCCCCCTCCGCCTCCAAATTCTGAAGCTGAGGCCTTCCTCAACCTCGTGTTATCCCTCCCTAAAAAGAAAGCTTCCGAGGCTTCGAAGTTTGTGAAACGTTTAGATGACATTCCTGAGATTTCACTCCCTCCGGAGGGCCCGATTCAGGTCGCCCTTTCCCTGGCTGAGCGGGCTTTGGTGGGTCAGTTCACTGGGCTCTGGCCCTCCCCCAAATCTACGGAGAACTGGGTCTCTAGAAACTGGGCACCGCTGATTAAAGGCAGAGTCACTTCATATTTTTTGGGTAAGGGTTTCTTTCTGTTTGAATTCTCTGAAAAAGATGATAAGCAACTGATATTCCGTAACGGTCCCTATTTCATGGGACCTCAGGGGCTGTACCTCAATAAGTGGACGCCCGACTTTGATCCAGCAGTGGACGTCCCTACAGCCGTTCCTGTGTGGGTTAGGCTGCCCAACCTGCCAGTACATTGCTGGAATGACGAGTCTCTTAAGCACATCGGAAATACCTTGGGCAAATACATTGATCGAGCAAACAGTAAGGATCAATTCGACTGTGCTAGAATATGCGTTGAAGTCGACCTTGAGGTTGGCCTGCCTGAGGCAATAAAGATTAAAGTTGGATGCTGGACACATGTGCAAAAGCTAGACTACGAACAGCTTCCATTCAAATGCCGGAAATGTCATGTCTACGGTCATTTTGCCAAAGGATGTCCTAAGAACAGCGAAGTGGAGAAAGGCAAAGAGGATGGTTGGACTCAGGTCAAAAGGACCAAAACTGCCCACAAACCCTCTAGAACTGGCAACATGAATGGTAAAGGGCCCCAGGTAGGCTCTGGGATCCAAACACCTCTCATGGAAGACCAAGGAAATAAATTTACCCAGTTAAGCTCAGCAAAAGAAGACACCCAAGAGTTAGAGATGTAGAAAGAAGGATCGCCCCAAAAAGAGTCCCCCTCGGGATCAAAGCAAACCGACAGTAATGCAGACATGACAAAAGAGACACCCACAGAGGAGGTTGAGGAAGTGCAAAGCTCGGAGGCCTCAGAAGAAGAAGGGGAAATAGGTGATTCGCAAACCTCGGCTAGAAGATCAATGAGAGGCCGAAAATCTGCTCGAGAAAAAAGAGAGGAAGAGACCTACAAAGACAAACTCCAGGGAAGCCAACCTACCCTTGAGAAACTCTTGGCAAATACTCTGAAGAAGAATAGAAATCAGACCCAGAGCTCCAGAGGAGCTCAACATTCAAAAAACAAGTGATGAAGATCGTCTCCTCGAACTGCAGGGGCATGGGGAGTAGAATAAAAGAGGAAGCCTTAAGAAGTTTGATTAGATCAGAATCTCCCGATCTGCTCCTTATCCAGGAGACCAAAATGGAGGACTATGCCTTCCTCCAGATAGGTAAGAAATTATGGAAGAAAAGTGAAGGGCAAGCAGTTTCAGCTCGAGGAGCTTCAGGTGGGCTGGGCACTATTTGGGATGCTAACAAATTCATAAAGATCAAAGAACTTAAAAACACCCCTTGGCTGTTCTCAAAACTGCAGCACGTAGAAACAGATGTGACCTTCTCCCTCTTCAATGTGTACGCTCCTGTCAGCGTAGGGGAGAAGAAGAACTGTTGGGATTCTATCAGAGGTCTGGCAGAAGTTGAAGATTTGGCAAACATAATTATAGTTGGGGACCTAAATCTCACCTTATCATTGTCAGAAAAATGGGGAGGAAGCATTGTTAGGGACCCGACGCGGGAATGGGTTGAGGAGCTGCTCCAAGACTGGGACATGATAGACATTAAGCCTCTGTCCGGAAAATACACTTGGACAAACAAAAGAATCGGCCCGGGACATATCGCTGCAATGTTAGACAGATTCCTTGTTCAAAGTTCTTTTCTTCTTCTTGGTCTAGAGATTAGAATGCAAATTATTCCTTGTAGTGTGTCCGACCATCGCCCCATTAAGCTGGATCTGCTGGCACATTTGAATCAAGGTCCCATTCCTTTTAAATTCAACTCTCATTGGGTCAAGGAACAGTCTTTCTTGCCTCTGATAAAAGAAAGCTGGAGGATCCCAGTCAAAGGCTCTGCATTCTTTGTTTGGGAGGAGAAACTTAGGAGAGTCAAATCTGCTCTTAAAGACTGGGTCAAAACCTTACCTAACCCCGCTGTGGAAAGGAAACTGTTACAACAACGTCTTGAGATGCATCACCTGGTTTCGGAAAACGTAGAGATCACTAAAGAAATTCTTGACAAGGAGGCTAATCTTCAGCAAATGCTCCTTAAAGCTAGCTTGGCTGAGGAAGAATATTGGAGACTGAAATCCCGTAGTCTGTGGCTCAAGGCGGGAGATAGAAACTCATCCTTCTTTCATAAGCAAGCTCAGGCCCGCATTTTCCGCAACTCTATCTCTGAAATTAAAGTTGAGAACTCTACGTATAGAGATATCCAAAGCATAAAAAACGCTGCCTTCTCTCACTTCAAAAATCTCTATAGTGAAGAGGAGGACTTGGGTCATGATTCTATCCTTGTGAACGAGGTGCCCACCATCATTTCCGTTAGAAACAACCAACTCCTGGAAGCTGAGATCACTAACAATGAAATAAAAAGCGCCCTCTTTGCAATGGAACCGGATAAGGCCCCAGGTCCTGACGGTTTTACTGCCAGATTCCTGCAGTTCTGTTGGCAGATTGTGGAGAAAGACTTATGCAGAATGATTCGGAAATCTCAAGAGTGTCAGAAGATTGGGGGAAGCACTAATTCGGCCTTTCTGGCCCTCATCCCCAAGGAGAAAGGCGCCAACACCTTCAGAAGGTTTCGCCCAATCTCCCTCTGTAACATAGGCTACAAGCTGATTACGAAGGTTATTGCTAACAGATTAAAAATCATCCTTCCAGGCATCATACCGGAGAATTAGGGAGGCTTTATTCAGGGTAGACAGATTGTGGATAACTTTATCCTGGTCCAAGAGGCGATTCACTCCAGTGTGGTTCGCAAAGAGAAAGGAATGGTTGTCAAGTTAGATCTTGAAAACGCCTTTGATAGAGTGAGACATAGTTTTCTGCTGGCTGTCCTGCGCAAATTTGGGTTTGGTCCCAAATTCATCAATTGGATTAAGGCTTGTATTAGTGAGCCTTGGATTGCCCCTCTGGTGAATGGGAGGGCCACAGATTTCTTCAAAGCTTCTCGAGGTCTGAGACAAGGGTGTCCTCTTTCCCCTCTGCTCTTTGTCCTCCAAGCCTCTGTCCTCAGCTTCCTTTTGAACAAAAAACAACAGGAGCAAGATTTAATGGGCCTGAATATTGCGAGAGGAGTCAACAATATAAACCATGCCTTATTTGTGGATGATTCCCTCTTACTGGGTGCTGCCTCAGTGTCCTCTGCCAAAAGATTTAAAGAAGTGATTGACGATTACTGTCAAGACTCAGGAAGCAGTCTCAATAAAGGAAAATGCAATATCTACTGCTGGAATACCCCTGCCATCACGATGAAAGCCATTTCCTATTGCTTTGGCTTCACAGCATCCTCGTCTTGGACATCCTTCAAGTATTTGGGTCTCCCAATTTTTCAAAAATGTCCTGTCAACAGAGACTGGTTACCCCTGCTGGAAAATTTTGATTCCAAGATCCATTCCTGGGGTTACAACTGGCTTAATATGGCTGGTAAGACTGTGCTTATTAAAGCAGTTTTAAACAGCCTTCCCATCTATCAGTTTGCTGTGATGCTGGCTCCCATTGGAATTATGAAGAAAATGGAGGATCACATTAGAAAATTCTTCTGGAAAGGCGGGAAAGCTAACGAAAAGAAAATCCCCTTAATAAGCTGGAACAAAATCTTCATGCCCAAATTAGAAGGTGGATTGAACTTTAAGAATATCTGCACGGAGAACATTGCGTTGGGAGCTAAGCTGAGTTGGAGGATTATTGCCCCAAAACTGGGGTGGGCACAACTCGCCTTGTGGAAGAAGTACTTTCGTGGACAGAGGAAAAGGTGTTTGGACCAGCCTGTAGCAAACTCTGGCTCGATAATTCAAAAGCTCTGTGCTAAATCCTCCTCCATAATAACCCAACATGCACACTGGATTCCTGGCAATGGCAAGCAAATTAGAATCTGGGAGGATCGTATTATGGGTTGTGATCCTCTGGTTGATGATCGCGATCTCTGGATTTGCTGAAGGACTGGATGCATAGAGCAGGCTACATTACTTTGTGGGATATTTCCAATTGGGAAAACGGTAAATGGCATAGTTGGATTAACATCGAGGTGCCCCAGGTCCCGTCCAAAGAGTTTGCAATCTTCCTAGCCTTTTTAAACGGCAAGGCTCCCTTGAACAACAGAAAATTGGATGCCCGAGGTTGGGGTCCGACCCTTGGATGCTATACTGTTTCTCAGGGCTACAGGAAAATCTCATCAATTCCCCACGTTCCTACAGATCCGAAACCATGGAAAGGGGTTTGGTCCCAGTCTTCGCTGCCCAAAATTGACTCCTTCTGTTGGCTCCTTTGCCATCAGAGAATTTTGACAGATGATAGATTGCAGAGAAGAGGTTACCTAGGCCCCTCTCGATGCTCGATGTGTGGAGATAACGCAGAGTCTGCTGTGCATCTGATGCTCAATTGCAATTTTGTGATAGACCTTTGGAATGAGGCCTTAGGCCCTTGGAGTCTGGACTTCGTCCTCCCAACTAGCATTCCCGACCTGTTTTCGAAGTGGTTGAGTTTGTACCCAGGAGGCTCTCCACATAATGTTCATATCAAAGCCGCCTGGTGCATACTCCCTAAACTGATTTGCTGGCATACCTGGTTGGAAAGGAACCAGAGGATCTTCAGAGATAAGAAAAGAGACCACAAGATTGTTTGGGTAAACATTAAAAGCTAGCTGAAGGAGTGTCTTGGTGATCATCTGGACGGGGCAGGCTTGAGAGATCATGACGCTATTTGGAGCGATTCTCTTGATCTCCGCTTCGTCGATATTATCAAACCTCTCCCTCCTCTCAATGCTTGGCAGATTAGACTTAACGCTTCTGATTTCTTGGCCTTTTGCACAAAGCAGGCGCATATCATTATCTTCTTTGACGGGGCAGCGAAAGGAAACTCGGGCAGCTCCGGAGCTGGTGGAGTAGTTAAAAAAGCAGATGGCAACACTGTTCTTAGATATGCCTAGGGAGTGGGCTTCAATACTAGCATACAAGCTGAAGCCCTGGCCCTTCTCCAAGGCCTTAAGCAACTTAATTCTTTTGGTATCTGCGATGCAATTGTGATGGGAGATTCCCAGTCTATCATAAAAACCATTGTTGACTGTTCTTCCCCTTCTGATCTAAGATTGTCCAGACTGATCAGCAGAATAAGAACCCTGACGAAATCCTTCCAGAGCTTGAATTTCTTCCATGTCAAGAGAGACAATAATAAAGATGCTGACGTTGAAGCTAATAAAGCTGTTCACCTCCCCCTCGGAGTCATCCTCAGAGATGGAGTAGAAGGTTGGGACCCCATTCCCTAATTATCTGTCAATTATGTATTACAGCCTTTTATTGGAGCAATTTGTCTGCATTTTTAAAGTGGGGAAGATAGAGGCGATTGCCAGGAAAATTGTTTGTAAGAACCTCTGGGATAGCAAAGAAAAAGACACTCTGATCCTAGTATCGGAGATATCTGAAACTTGCTTAGCATTTTGTAACCAGATTTGAGGCAATTTGGCCAGAATTTAATATATCTCTCTACCCGTTTCTGTTAAAAAAAAAGAAATTAATAATATAATTAAAAAAAAAAATGTAAAATGCAAGTTTATTTATAATGGAATTTTATTTCAAAAATTATATATCATATTTATACGCTTATATTAATGCATTTTATATGTTTAAAAAATTGAATTTAAGTGACGGTGTTGCTTGTTAGTTTCTAATTTGACATGATTACAATTAAAAATTTATTAATTGATTTAAGTATTCAAATTGAGAAAAAATATAAATTAGGAAAATACATATCTTATACTTTCAATTCATTTACTTATGACCTATTTCGATTCATCTACTTATGACTTATTCTCATTAGTTTGAATAGTTTATTTAGCATTTATCAATTAAATTACTTTAATGCTTTTAGTAAGAATTCATCTTTAATTACATTTACATGTACTTTATTTCAAAATTTACATTTCACAACTACACATGAATATTGATGCATATAAGTAAATAGAAGCCAATAAAAATAACTTCCTACATGGACCACTTGTATAAGATTATTTCAATGATAAATGCTATATATATATATATAAAACAAAGTCAATGACAAAATAATTATAAACAATAACACAAGTTTATATTAAGATAATTTTTAATTTTCATATATTTCAAAAAACCATAATATCATATAATTGATATACCCAAAATTATGTTCTAAGTTGTATTGACAAATTGGAATGTACTTGTAAGCAAATTTCTAAAAGAAATTATCTTCATCCACTACAATGAAATAGTTGTTTTATTGAACATTCAAATGTAGCCATGTTTCTTTTTGATATGATAAAGTTTCTTAAGAAAGGAGAACGAAACTTGTATAAGCCAAATATCTTTCACTTGTCTTATACATGATTTGATACTTGTCTTATACATGCTTTTATCAAGATGTGGGTTGAACAATATTTGATGAACTGAGAAGTATATTTTGACATATCTGTTAGCAATATATTTGATTCTTCATATCATCTCCATATTGAAAGCACACTTCATTTAACTTTTATCATAAAATTATATTGTTTGAGCCTTACTTTCAATTTTGCTTGCAAACAATGAAACTATTTCCATGTGAATTTATTGTTCCCTATGTCTTTTTTTTCCATATACTTGTCGTATATACTTTCCACTGAAATTTGATGTCTATACTGAATAATCATAATTCTTCGAGCAATATTTTAATACTTTTGATTGAAAAGGCCTTAATAAAAATACCTCCCACCAAATTGCTAATTTAGTTTTCCTTAAATAGGAGAACTTGGTGCATTCTCTGGTGTAAGAATGGAAAATACTCCTTCCCTTTCAAAAATCAACACAATATTTTGAATTATATTAATTCTTATCTACATTAGCACTACAACCACATATATTCTATTAACATGTTTCCACTTCAACACTTCATTACTTCAAGAAAACAAAACATAACATAAAATTTCAAAAGATCATTTTGTTATCTATTGTAATTATGTCGTAAGATGTTCCTCTTTGAAAAAAAACCCCCCTAGCTGTCACTGTGTATATGTTTGCACCATTAGATCAAATGTTAGATGATTAAAATGTTTTAATCCACTCAATCCACCCCTCCTTCATTTAATCTAACTAACTAACTAACTCCCTAACCCCTACGAATGTCTCTTCAACCTGATATTCAACCTGAGGACCATAATAACACTAAAAAGTCATGGATTTATCCCTTGGATATCATCCCTTCCTAACTGGGGAATTTATGACTCCTCCAAACTCTAGATCTCCCCCATAATGGATTTACAGGTCACATACCCAGGGCTTTAGCATGACTGCGACAACTCAAGGAGCTTTACCTCTCTGCAAATCCTAGACAATTTTACAGAAGTTGGGTGACTTAAAAAACTTGCAATTACTAGCCACTTATGGGAACTCCCACAGAGGTTCGATTCCTTGGACCCTCTGAAACTGATCAATGCTCAGAAAAAATGATTTATCTTTAAATTAGTTGACGAGAACTATATCTTCTGAAATTGGCCTCTAGTTTCTTAATATCTTCCAAAACTATCTTAGCAACGCCATCCCGCCATCTCTTCTCAACTCCACAAAGCTCCTTCAATATCCTCTCCCCCAAACCATTTTTGTCATTGTCGTGTAATAACTTCTCTCCATTCTACAATAATTGTAGTTGCGTTAGCGCATGCTCATTGTCCCAGAACATGTCAACGTGATCACGGGTTTTATTATTCTTCTTGACATGTGTAACGACCTTTAGAATTGCTTTGGATTCCATCGAAAACACATCGTTTTTGTGCTCATTGTAGGGGCAGGGTTTGGACATGCTTATTTTCAGATTCCAGGGGCAATACATTGTTTTTTTGTTCTACGTAGGGGCAGGGTTTGGACATGCTTATTTTCAACCTTTGAGAATAAATGCCAAACCCACCTTGGCCAGTGCTCTTAATCAAACTATTGTCTATGTATATATTGTCCGCATTGTTTTTAAAATCACACTCACATCCAATACTATTTTTCTTTCTCCCATAATTCAACACCTCTTCTCCTTTACAAATATCAAGTCCTCCCATTTCTCTTTAACGCTACTCTTATTATTATTATTTCTCCTCTCCACTCTCTTGCGCACACACTCCTCTCACTTCTTTACCTAAGATGAATATTAGTATTGCCCAAACGAAATGCCTTTATTTGAATGTTCATGTCATGCAAAACTAATTACAATTTCATTTAACACTATCAAAATGAAGTAAAATATAAGGCGAGATCGTTACTAAATGAAGATTGATATGAACCCAGAGGAATGAATGAATGAGTGAAAAACCTCATTGAGGAAATGAAAATTATATATTGATTGTCTTGAAACAAACCCTAAATATTTCCACCAATCTACACACCAATTTCATAAGTATGAAGAGAACCAAATCCCCACAGTCTGTGTTTTGTATTGTATTATATGTGCTAGATATACACTTGTGAAATTCGAAACAAGGAAGATATGTACATAAGCCTAAGCCTAATATAATTGATATAAGTCTAATTTTTCAATTTTGGTCCTCATTTCCCATTGCATTGCATAGAATAACATTTTAGTATTTGTGTAGATGTGAGCTACAACATACATTTCTTTTATTTGCCTCTTTCATTCAATTTCTATACAAAGAGACCATACCATCATCGAGATCATAAAATATATTGCACACAATTTTGGAGTTTCCCTCCAAAATATTTGAAATCCCTTGTACATTTACGATTAATCGTTAACAACTTTAGTCCTATCGATAACTATGTGGTTGTTTTTCAGTATTTCGAAAGCCACTTTTGTATTTATACGGCCTTCCAGCTACCAATTGAAACTTTTCTTGCAAATATCTAGCTTGTAATTTGGAAAGTAAAATTCCAAAAATAGAAATATTTTAGATTCTCTCGAGTATATCTCTATTTCAATGTTACTGGTAAAAATTCAATCCACAATGAAGTCCACTTGCAAACAAATTTGAAGCAGTGTCTCTCAAATTAGAAAGTATAATGCTAAAGCTTATTAGATGCAAATGCAAAGAGGGATTCCCACGCACATGCAACAATTTTTTAATTTTTTTCCCAGTGGCTGGCATCGCACCAAACTATTTTTATTTTACATGTAGCCATGGATATATATATATATATACACACACAACAAGAGAGGAAAATAATAAATTCAAACAAAATATATGCAAAATGTTTGCATGCAAACTTTAGGACATTATAATACATAATAGAGTTTTAGAAGTCACACATTTACATTTCAATGTGCTTATTGGGGAATTAATATGGTTATTTGAAAATCATTCAATTAGTACTAGTATGTCTCACATGTGTACAAATTAACCAGTTCAATTTTCTATTAAAGAGATACTTAAGAAATTTAGCAGCCTTATTTTAACATGATAATTTAATTATCATTTATTATTAATTATTAGATGGATGGTAGGGGTTTAGCCTCTTATCATTAATTATTATGTGAATGATAGAGATTTACTCTCCATAATATTTTTAATAGAAAATTCCATACAAACAAGTGTCATATGAAATGAGTTATCTTTTTTGACCACGTGGTATTGGTAAGTCATGATATTTGCTCATGGTATTCCAGAAAAATCTATTCATAGATTAAGAATCACCACAGCAAAATAAAGTGAGAGTGAATCTAAATAGTTAAAAATCTTGTTACATGTCTCTTTTTAACTATATAGGTTGAAGTCATATATTAATTCTCTTTTATTTTTAATAATAATAAAAATAATAATAATAATTAAAGCTATGATATAGATATATATATATATATATATATATATATATATATAATTTAGTAATGTCAAATATATTACAAAGTAAATGTTTAGATGCTTTTCATAAATTGATACCTATTTATATTGTTCCCCTAATATATCATATTTATTGGATTAGAATTAAGATCAAATTTTATTGTTCTGCTATTATCATATTTATTGGAATGGAATTAAGATCGAATTTTAAAAATAGTGGAATTCGCAAACAAACTCATTTTCCTAGTCCAAACAACCCTTAATTAAGACCCTATTACTCAACTTGATCAAAAACTAAACCATGAAAAAGAGCCTTCGAAACAAAGAGAAATATCATATTCTTCGTCTGACATGAATGACTCCAGTAATAGAAAGCCATGTAAGAGGCCAGTACCTGTTAAATGGAATAGTCAACACATCTATCTTCTTCATCCAAGGAATGTAGATGGTCCGCCTTTGACACTATAATATCCACCATTAATAACTCCTTAACATGCTCCAAAATATGTGCATTAGAAATACGTGAAGTATTTGAACAATTAACACTTGTAGAATATTTTTACGTCGTAAGGCGCTCCTCTTTGAAAACAACTCCCCCAACTACTGTTGTGTACCTATCTGCCCATTGGATCAAATGTTAGGTGATTAAAATGTTTCAAGCCATTCGATACACCCCTCCTTCACTTAATATAAATACCTAACTAACTCTCAAAGCTCTAAGACATACGAATGTCTCTTCCACCTCGATATGATATTCAACCTCAAGGACCATTAAAACAATAGAAAGGCATGGATTAATCCCTTGCAAGTCTCTATTGCAAGCTTGAATGGAACCATCCTTTCCCACTTGGGGAATTTATCACTCGTCCAGACTCTTGATCTCTCCCATAAAATATTTACAGGTCACATACCCAGGGCTTTGGGATATATGTAGCAACTCAGGGAGCTTTACCTCTCTATATATGCACTGACAAAGATAATTACACACCAATTGGGTGGCTTAAATAAATTGCAATTGCTGGCCTCTTATGGGAACACCCACACATGATTGATTCCTTGGACCCTCGGAAGCTGTTCAATGCTGAGAAATATTGATCTATCTTTAAATCAATTTATGATAACTATTCCTTCCAAAATCAATCTTTGGTTTCTTAATCTATTCCAAAACTATCTCAGTGGCGCCATCATGCTGTCTCTTCTCAACTCCACAGAGCTCGGGCGACTGTTGCTAACCAACAATGGGATATCTGAGCCGATTCCATCAGAAATAGGATGAAACTAGAGGAATTTCTTCTCTTCAGCACCAATCTTCAAGGTTTGATTCTAGCATCACTGATGAATTTCTCCCATCTCTGGCATCTTGTAATCAGATCCAGAAAGCTGACTGGAGTTATACCTCAAGAACTGGGCAGGTTGGTTTAACTTAGGATCCTCATAATATCCACAAGTAGCTTCATCACAGGGAGAATCTCTATATTTGGAGCCCTTTCCAATTGTACCAAATTAGAGGAGCTATATTTATTCGATAATCATATTATAGGTATTCTTCCTCTCGCCATCAGCGAAATTTCTTATACTTTAGCATTATTTAATGTATAAAAACATTCCATTAATGGAATCATACCCCAAGATACTCACAATCTCTCCGCCTTTACAATATTATAAATGGGTAGAGATTTCCTCGTCGGTACCATTTCTTATTGAATCACAAACCTCCTTACTCTGCAAGCTCTCGATCTGAATGGAAATAGATTAGAAGGAAACATTCCTAAGGAATTCCAATGAATGAACCAAACCCGCACATATTTTTATATCTATACTAACAAGATATCTGGATCAATTCCTGAAATAATTAGCACGGTAAAAAATATCAGAGAGCTCAACTTCGACATGAACAAATTTCAGAGGAGTATACTGCCGCAAATCGGGTCGTGCAAGTAGATGGAGGTTCTTGATCTCTCGCAGAACAATCTCTCCAGCGTCATGCCATCAGATGCTGAAAATATTCGAAACCTGCATATTTCTTTTGATCTATTAGTCAATGTTTTGACAGGGCCCATGCCTCTAGAAGTGGGAGGAATGCAGATGGGTCAGCTCATAGATATTTCCAATAACAATCTATCAGGGCACGTTCCTCCGTAAATGATGCAGTTGGTCGGTGTGTTGTACCTCAATTTCTCTTTCAATCATTTCACAAGCTCTATTCCTGCATCGATCGGGGAGAAAGAGTCACTCATTTTGGTCATATATCTGTCTAACAACAATATAATAGGACAGGTTCTTGATTCCATAGCCAAGCTCAGAATGCTTTGGATCTTGAATCTCTCCTATAATGATTTATCAGGCTCGGTTCCATGTTCAGGTGCATTCAAGAACCTGAAAAATAAAACATTCATAGGCAATCCTGGACTGTGTGGGAAATGTTTTGGCTTACTAGGTTTCTCGATGAACAAGCCGAGTTTTACAAACAAGAAGAAAAGGAGGATAATGGTAAATTAGTAATATCGATTTCCTATGGAGTGGGTATCTATGTGTTGTTTTTCATTGGTCTTCTATTTTGGATTTTCAAACAAGAACCATTCAATACCTTATACAACCCAACATCGGCTTACAGGGGAACTTTAACAGGAGGAAAAATTGTTACGTTAAGGTGTTCACGGGTCTAGACGGTGAAGACTGAGATAAGAGCTTCAACAGAGAGTGCAGCATGTTGGGCAAAGTACAACATCAAAATCTACTAAAAATCATCACAGCATGCTCCATTGTACATTTCTTGGATTTGGTGTTGGAATTAATGCCTAACAGAAGCCTCGAAGACCATCTCCATAGACCAGGGAGTGAGAATCTCAGTTTAGAGTTGTGATTACAAGTATTGTTGGATGTTGTGCAGGGGTTATCGTATCTACAACACGACAATTATCTGCCTATTTTCCACTACGATATGAAACCACATAATGTGTTATTTGACGAAGGCATGACAAATCATCTTGCTTATTTCAGATTGGCCCATATATTCGACTAATCGCACTTGGCATCCATGATGACTTCAAAACTGAAGGGACCCATAGGGTATATCACCCCTGGTATTAACTACTCCCATTTTTTCAATATATTCTTGGTTTTAATCTTCTTTTAGAGAAGTTCACTCACTGACTCCTTCAAATCCATCATTTTTATATTTGATAAGAATGAAATATTTCGTACAAGTTAGAGTTGAATTTTATTTAAGCTGTATGCTTATCCGATTCTAATAGCAACATAGAGTAAATGGAACTTTTCTATTGGTGAATATTTAGAGTATTTCACCAAAAAAAATGGTTCAATGACTCTCACAATGGAGATATTTGTGCAATTTGCAGGATCTCTAGCTAGCACATCCTTTAGTACAAATGTAAATTTCAAATATTTCCCCCAACCTTTCTTGTAGAGTGAAAAAAGATTATGAATATCTATCCAAAATGTACTCGAGTCATTGAAGATAAGGTAGTGGGTGAACCTTTCAAGATTTTTTTCTGACTTTTGTGTAGAAATTTAGGAACATTGTTGGACACATGAAGTGGATATTATCATTGGACATCCTATTATTGAAAATAAATCTACACAAGAACCTCAAAGTATGTATTACTAATTCACTTGATCATATTTTCCATCTCAGTTTATATAATATGTTGTAGGGAAAAATAAGATGATGTATTTATTTTATTCAAAATTCTCCTGCTTGGTTTCTGATGTTTTTGATTAATTATTTTTCTATTTGATAGGCATTACTGTTACATATCAAAGTGATAATACTGATAATGCAGACCTTTAATAGTACTTTGCCATTAAAATCCATTGATATGTTTACCTCAAAATATTTTATGAGACATAATGTTTCTCTTGAAGAAATTTACTCTAAAGGTTCAGGATATATGTCAATATAAAAATATATGAATGGTGAAGTTATCATAACTTATATGCATGCTACACAAATTAAAGTTGTTATGCCAAATATTTGGCATGCTGACTACTATATGGAACCAACGATATAAGAATTAGCAGTGGGAGTGTGGAACCTGATTATTGTTGTCGGGTTAAATATTTTGTCTTAGGTAAAAATGGCTATGGATGAGCGAAGTTTTGGGGGAACAGATGTTAGATGCCCTGACTTGGAGAGTATTATTCAATTCAACAAGTATGAGATCCTTGTGTACATGGATGAAAGAAATTTTCCTATTGTAGGCCACGGTCTAAACAAGCCTGCAAAAATATCATTATTAAATGTGCAATTCAAGGACAAAAAGACAGGTCAAGACTTCTTAGAAGGCCCTGAGGTGGAAAAATTTGAGAAAAGGCTAAAATAGATAACTGAAGAGAAGGGTGCCAACTTTATTTCATATAATACCAGGAAGGGGGAATGGAAATCCCAAGTAAAACATGTCACCAAATATTTCTAGGATGGGTTTGACAATAAGTGAAAGAGAATCACTTGTGAATCCCAGTAACAACTCTACATCTAAAAAAATATTGTAGGGGTTGAGTTGCATATACTTGTTTTGATATTTTACTATTATGTGATTACATTACCCCCGACTTTGTCAATAGTAGTAAGCACTGTTGATTTGATGTCTAACTTGTTTTGTGTATGGATTTTTTTGTAATGGGAAAGACATTGCCATATGGGGTGCATTCAACTTGCATATTGTGACAAGATTCATCATTGCGCGACATCTCCAACAAGCTATTTTTTGTTGTTTTGCATATAGTTGAGCCAATGTTAATGTCTCTTCTCCGAATGAATTCTTTCACCATACACTGTTTTTGTTGTTGTTGTTACACGATAATTTGTCACGAATCCCTACCATTCCTACATCCTCACGATGGAGGACCTTTTGTGACCTGTGAACGTTTTCATGCCTTGAAAACATCATCGATGCATTCCTCTAAGCATGAGCTTCAATTGCCCTAAAGACATCTCCTTGCAAAAATCATGAAAAACATCTCCTTTTGCATTGGCGCGGGCAGACAGTTCATCACTCGTGCCAATGGGGAAAATCCTACAAAGAGGCCGCGCCAACTGGCGCTCTGTCCCAGAGCAGTAGTCGCGCCAGCCAATTTAAGGAGTGTTTTTTAAATAAAGATGGCGGAAGTTATGTTTCAACAAACTCAGAAACCATTGCCTATCTTGAGTTGGGAGGTTTGGCTGCGGAAGTTCTATGGAAGGGAAGTGGTTTTGCCACCTCCCATGGAACCTTCCTTGTTGATAGGGCCAATCCCACAATAATAGGGATCCCAACTCCCTCCTTCCCCCTCTATAAAAGCCTGCTCAATTCCATGGCAAGCTAGTCTTGAAGTGCCTAAGCTTTGAATCTCCAAATTCCCAAGAGCCTTTGTGCTGTAAGAGCCCTCTTTCTTCCCTTAAGGCCGACTCAAGTAAGCAGACTATCATCGAGAGACTCTAGAGAGGTTTTCCCTTTCCTTGGTGAGCGTTGCGAGACTTGAACGACTGGAGACCCATCCGAAGGAGACCGCGACGTCAGAACATTGGTTGTACTCTCTTTCAATTGTTATTTAATGAATGATTACGGTTATGGTTCCACTCTGTTTTCACTTATGTTAATATGAGTTATATCCTTTCTAACTGATATATAGTTGCGTATTCTGGATTTTATGCTTGTATTCGTGTTGTTTCTTGCATGTGCAGGTGTCCATCCGCGGAGATCGTGGGAGGATCGTGATCTGCCGAGGCTGAGGAACGGGAACACTCTCTTCTACGGATCATAGCATTGGATTCCAGGTAGGCCTCCATCTTTGGTCTTTTATTCGTAACTAGGAATCTGCGCTGTAACATTTGATGATTGTTGCTAGACCCTTGCTGGGCTAGTAGGGATCGCCTATGTCCGCAGAGGGGATTTACCTCCTCAACAATTTGGTGACTCCGCTGGGGATCGTCTAGATTTCACTGTCTCGTTTTGATTATTTTATGATTTTCCTTGCTTGGTTAGCCTTCTGGGTTGGGTTCTTTTGCTGTTTTTGCTTCTTGGTTTTCTTAGTGTACATTGATCTGCTTCTGGAGTAGTTCTTTCTTGTTTTTGGCTGAGATACTCGACTGGCGCGCTTTTTAGCCTGACAGTCGCGCCAATTGGCGCATGTTGCTTTTGTATAGCCCACGCCAATTGCTTTCTGGCGCCAGTTGCAGCCTTACAGTCGCGCCACTCTTGTAGGGTTTTTGAGTTTGCTCAGTTTTGAGCTCTCTGGGTCTGGTCAGTGCTTTTCTTCTTGATTTTCCGACTACCTGAGTGTGTTGGAGTCCTGTTTGACTGGGAATTTGCCTATATCCTTTGGTTGTTTGCTTTTATCTATCGATTTCACGTTTTAAGCCCTAGGGCATCTAGTGGCTTAGTGTATCGAGCCCTCCTTGGGAGTTTTGGTGTTTCGTTTGTCCAGTCGACTTTCTGATTGCTCCTCCGCATCCTCTTAGTAGTTGTTCACTATTTTGTTGTGATTTTTGGGTGATTGCTCATTTTTCATTCAAATTTCGTTTGGTCTTGCTTTGGGCCTAGATCACACGGTCCATTGGAGCCTTTGAGTCTTTTTCTTGGTTTTGAGAGACTTTGGTTGATTTGGGATCTGATTGCTTGTGTCATTGAGTGAAATTTGTTCGTTTTTCTCTCTCAATATTGTTTCTCAAGTTGTTCCGTTTGTTTTCGGTTTGTTTAGTGCATTTAGCTATCAAACGTTGAAAATTACAAAAAAAAAAATCTCTTGTGCTTGTGGTTGAATTAGTGCAAATTGAAATTTTTCGATTTTACTAGTAATTAGTGATTTGAATGAAAAGTTTTCAATTTCATTAGTTGCATTAGAGATCTCATTGTTTGTCTTCCGATCATTTGGTTTGTGTAAAGACTCTCAACCCTCCTGTAGCTAGTTTTCATCGAACGAAATGGTCTACTGTGGCATGTAGCTTTGCATTTAGGAGTTTTTGAAACAATACATTCGTTAGGGCCTGAAAATTGAAACCTAATTGAAGATCAACTTTAAAATCTATTCAATTAACCTAAGGCAACATTGAAATCTAACGAAACATATTTAGAGGTCTAGGCTAGAGACGTGTTCCGGTGTCTTTAAACCTAGTAGCTGTCGTTCGCCTTTTGGCTTTAGACAGCGCTAGTACGGACTTGTGCTCCCCGTACCGTCGCGTATATAAAGGGAGACCCCTCTAGGTTTCAATCCTTTATCCACAGGAAGCCGAGTCTGCCGCCCTATACCCGTGATACACCGAACACAGCATTCGGGGAGATTGCCTGCACGTACGGAAAGTCCTTGGTTGATTTCTTCTTCATTATTAAAACCAAGGTGTATATTGCAGTTCACGGTTATTTGGTACACCCTTTGTGCCTAGTATTCCTGAGCAGTAATTTGGTCTTTTCTGACTCCCTAAATTTGAAAAGACCGTCAAGCGCTTGTCCTTTCACGCTTGTGTCAAATATGAAAGAGATAGAGTCATCTTTTATCGTTTCTCGACTCTTAAAACATGAAACGGTAAAGTTTCTTACTTTTCAATGTGGTAAAAATTAATCACCCACGATTACACGCCCGCTTAGATATTGCTTGTTGACCATTTGATCGTGTGTCTTAACTCGTTTTCAGCCCGTGTGTGTGTTTGCTTCTTTTTCTCTGGTCTTTTGCCACAGTGGCGGAACCTTCGGTTTCGTCTACTGGTAGTCCTTACACGGACGATTCTTCAGAGGCTTCCCAATCCTCTGTCGAACCACAGCAGCCTGTTGTTTCCGAGTTTCCCGACGGGGGACTGATTCTCGCTGAGCAACCCTTTGGAGGACCAGTTGAGTTCAATTGGACCTTTTCGGACCCTGTGTCTGATTTGAGATTAGGAGCTGATTTCCTTTCTCTTACCTCGGGTTCGCCTTTTGTTGCTGCTGTATTTCCTCCTAGTCCTCGCCGTCTTTTGCGTGATTTAACGGCAGGATCAACCATGAGTGATTCTGGTGAGGAAATCCCAACGTCTGGTGAAGACTATCAGCTCTTCCCACGAAGATTGTTTCAGGGAGACAAATCTGAGCTGGCTGACATGTCAATAGCCAGTTCTTCTTTACCACAGGGATACAGATCTCTGGGTCAGATCATTTCCACCGCAGCCTCTATGGGAGTGTCATCTCCTGCTTCGAGGCCAGCTGCTACTACACCCGGGGTGTCTCCTCAGACGCCCGTTACTTCTGTTCCCGTCCGGCCCACTGTCTGTGTGGCCGCCTCTTCTCCTGTTGTCACGGCATCCGCTGTGAGGGCTGTGCCAACTCCTGAAGATTTTTATCTAGCAACTGCTATACCGGAGAATATTTCTCCGGAGGAGTATCGGTTGTCTTTGCAACAGCCGAACGCCGAGGTTGGACTGTCCTCCCAAGATCCTAACCGTTCTTACTTTTCACACTATGCACAGGATGGTACTCCCGTGTATGCTTTCCCAGGTCAGTATGATGAGCACGGGGAGATTTTGCGTCTACCCGCTCCTGAGGCTTATCTCTATGCTCAAGGTTTACCGTATAACCAGGCTTATAACCCGCAAGGACAACCTTTCCAAGGCCAACCTACGGGCCAACCTGGCTATCTTTATGATCCACAGGGGCAGCCCATTCAAGGCTATCCTGTCGGCCAACAAGGGCCATCGTACGGTCCGCAAGGACAGTATTATAGCCCTTCTGGTCAACCTGTTCAGCCTCAACCGGGGTATCAACCGGGACCGGGCTATGGTCCTGGGGGGAAAATCCAGCCTTCTTTACCAATGCAACCGCAGTATCCTGTTGTTTCTAATGTTGCATATCAGCCGGGACCATCCTATGGTTCTGCTTCAGGTCAAACCGATTTCCAGCAAGCACCTGGTCCTGTTCCACCACCAGGCCAACTGGCTCATCCGGTACAACCCGGTGTACCGCCTCCAGGCCAATCGGCCCATGCGGTACAACCTGGGGCTCACTTACAGCCAGCTCAACCTGCGCAACCAGCGCCACCTGTCTATCCAGGTCAACCTGGTCATTCAGGTCAGCCCTCTCACCCGGGTCAACCTGTTCACTCAGGTCAGCCCTCTCAGTCGGGTCAACTTGTTCATTCAGGGCAGCCCGCTCATTCCATTAACCCTACTCAGCAGCCGACTCATTCCATGCCGCAGCCAAATCAACAGCTGCACCCTACGTATCAGGCTCCACAGGGTTCCACTTTTTAGCAACCTACTCATCCTCACGGTGGTCATTATCCTCATGGTCAATCTCAACTGAATTATAACCACCCTAGAGGCTCTCAGTATTATCCTCCTCCACCCAGTTTTACCTATACTCAGCAGCCAAATCCAAAAGCTGCTTACACCAGGCCCACATATAATCAGGGCCCATACCCTGGTTATCAGGCCCCACACTGTGGTTACCAGCATCCAAATCAGTCTGGTTACATGACCTACACCCCCTACGGTCAGAATCCTGCGGGACAGAACCCATGGGGGCAAGGATATTCACAACCATTGTGGAGTACAGGTAATGGTCCTCATCCTGGGTCTAGCATGCCATTCAATCTGCCATTGCCGTTCCTGGCCACCTTGGAGTTGCCGAATGTTTCAAAGTTGACCAATGATCCGATTTTACATAATCCATATTGGCCTCCGGTTCCCACCAAGATACCAGGTGATTGCCCCAAGTTTGAGGGAAAAGCTGGAGAGGACCCCCAGGCGCATGTGATGACGTATCATCTTTGGTGTTCATCTAACTCTTGGGTCAACGATTCGATTCGCCTGCACCTCTTCCAGCGTACTTTAACTGGAGATGCTACTAAGTGGTACATAGAGTTATCCCGCGGCATTTTCCAAGATTTCAATTCTTTAGCCATGGCTTTCCTCATGCACTTCCAGTTACCGGTTCGTTATGAAGCCGGGATGCACCACCTGACTTCTCTGAAGCAGGACAAAGCCACTCACATCTCTGATCACATTCATGAGTGGCGGCGCCGTTGTAGACTGATCAAGTTTCACATACCTGATCAGATACTGACTCACTGGTTCACCACCTCCTTTGTGAATAAAATCGCTCAGGATATTGCGATGGGAGCGTGTGTGACGGAGGAACAATCCATTGCGCGTGCCCAATATCTGGATCTTGTATATTCTCAGTCTGGAACGCTTTATGATATCTTGCCTGATGCCCCACGGTCCGGAACCTCTAAGGCTCTGCCTACCCCTGCGGTGGATGGTGTCATTGGTTCTGTCTCTCAGAATTCGAAGAAATCTTCGAATGGGAAGCAGAAGTCTAATTCTTCCAACAATGCTCCTGCTAATCCCGCCCCCTCCGATTCTGGTAAAACCGCGGAAATGAATGCCGTTCAGGCCAATCCTACGGAGAAAACTTCCAAAGGGAAAAATAAGGGCAAAGGAAAATCTAAATCTGATGCCTCGAAACTAGAATCTAAATCTCGTACTGAGGATGGCTCTCAGCGTAAACCGAAGTACCCTTGCCTCATCTGTGAAGGGGACCATTATACTAAGGATTGTCCACGACGATCCGAGGTTAGTCAACTTCTTAAGGGCCCTAAAGGGACTCCGGTTGTTTTAAAAGAGCCATTTCCATCTCAGCAGACCCAGATGGTCGAACAGCCGTCACCATCTGCACCGTTTGGGTCTCAGGTTTTCATGGTGAAGAGTGTTGCACCTATCTCTGTCGCTACGCGGTCGAAGGATTACAACGAATCGCGGCAGGCACCCGGGAAGGCAGTTGCGGATGGACCGCCTCCCCTACCTGCCTCCGGTTCGTTGGAAATCGAGAAGCCTACTCCTGAACCCGTTGTGAAACCACCTTCTAAAGGTGTCCTTCGAAGATCTTCTTATAATACGAATGCTCGTGCCGCTCAACATTACAACATTGTTGAGGATTTGGCACAGGCGCCGTCTGCTATGTCTGCGCTAGAAGTTCTTCAAAGTTGTCCTTCGCAACGGAAGGCTTTACTGTCTGCGATCGGGGGCATTGATCCTGCCGACTCGAGTCTTCTCACCTTCGATTTGGAGAATTTCACTCCCCGGCTTCCACATCAAATCGCTCTGATTATTCAAGTCGGGATTAACGGTATGAACATTCATAGGGCCGTTGTGGATGAAGGTGCATCTACTTGCGTTATGTCCTCCGCTTGCTGGAAGGCCATCGGCTCTCTAGCCCTATCGTCATCTCCCAATGCCCTTGAGGCATTTGATGGTCGGGAATCTAAACCCACTACTACATTTCGCGGAAATTCCGACACCTGTTTCCGACGCTTTTGACCAAATGGCGGAAATTTTCCCAAATTTTTTCCATCCCGCCCGAAACCGTCGCTATACCGACGTCTATAGAAAAGTGTCGTAATACCGACACTTAAACTAGTGTCGCAATTACGACGTTTAAAGGAAGACGTCGCAATTGCGACACCATGGCCCAAAGCGTCGCTATTGAGACGAATCTAAACGTCGCAACGGCGACACAATGTCTAGGTGTCGCCATTGCGACGTTTGGAGGCACCGTCCTAAGAGCGACGCCTTTTCCGCCGTCGGTATAGCGACAGTTATTTTCGCGCTACATAAAAATACCAAACTTATATGGGCGCTACATAAAAATTCGAAACTTATATGCGTGCTACATAAAAATGATTTTATTGTTTCGTATTTGTCGCAATAGCTACATTAACGTTTGATATCACGCGCGCATTCGCCCTCTGCTCTTGCAGAACAGCATTTGCCCTCAGCATTCGCACTCAGCTCTTGCAGAACAGCATTTTCCCTCAGCATTCGCCCTCAACGTTCGCCCTCAGCTCTTGCAAAATGGTAAGTTCTTACTGCAGGCCCTTCCTCCTATAGTAGGGTTGACTCTATTTGGGTTTTTTTGGTCAATTCCATTGGATTGTGTTAGGCTGTAGGGTTCTCTCTAGATGTCAAGAATCAAGATTCAATACCCTCTATTATCTTCATCACCCAATACAAGATTTAAATTTTTCCCAAGGAAATGCTTATTAATTTGGCAGCCATTATTTCTCCCTGCTTTAAAAACCCTACATTTAAATGAAAACAAGCATTGCATTTCAACTACAAAAATCTATTAGTGTTCAAATGTACATGTGTGCTATATTAACTTCTGATATCATGCGCGCATTCGCCCTCAGCTCTTGCATAACAGCATTCTCCCTCAGCATTCACCCTAAGCTCTTGCAGAACAGCATTCGCCCTCGACGTGCCACAGGCTCTTGCGAACGACGTCGCCCTCAGCATTCGCCCTGAGCTCTTGCAGAACAACATTCGCCCTGGATTCGCCCTCAGCTCTTTCAGAACAGCATTCACCCTGCATTCGCCCTCAACTCTTGCAGAACATCATTTTCCCTCAGCATTCGTCCTCAGCATTCGCCCTCAGCTCTTGCAGAACAACATTCGCCCTCAGCTCTTGCAAAATGGTAAGTTCTTACTGCAGGCCCTTCCTCCTATAGTAGGGTTGACTCTATTTGGGTTTTTTTGGTCAATTCTATTGGATTGTGTTAGGTTGTATGGTTCTCTCTAGATGTCAAGAATCAAGATTCAATACCCTCTATTATCTTCATCACCCAATACAAGATTTAAATTTTTCCCAAAGAAACGCTTATTAGTTTGGCAGCCATTATTTCTCCCTGCTTTAAAAACCCTACATTTAAATGAAAACAAGCATTGCATTTCAACTACAAAAAATCTATTAGTGTTCAAATGTACATGTGTGCATCACTTGTGTAGGGTATTCCTTTTCCACTTTCACATTATCCAAGAATGTGTGCAGTATAGTTCATATTTTTGTGATTTAGATTATCTTGAAAAAGGAAAGGTAAATTATTTCCCATGGAAAAAGAAGGTTTTCCCTTTTTATAGGTTGTTTGGACTTACGTGGAAAAATTTATGTTATGCCTTTCATATTATGTAGTTTAAATTTGAATTAACAGATTATTCTACATGAAAATATAATTACCTATGTGATGTCCTTCATCACTAATTAAGATTATAGGGTTTCAATTTCCTAGACTCTAACTCATCTGATGCTAAATTCTAGGTTCTCATTGTTGGATCACTCTTCCATTGATTTCCTTTCCCTCTGGATCTTGTCATACTTTAAAAGTCATCAATGATACATATATTATTTCAGGTATCCCAAAAGGCTTTATAGTAGAACATATTGTGAAGTTTTTTTGACACTTGAGGATTCTTTTTAGAACTACAACGCGGTCTATGCTATCGAGTTATATATCAAGCAACTTGTCCTTAATAACCACACTATGAGGTAGGTTCAACCAGTTTGAACTTGTTGGGACATAACATATGAAGTTGTGTGATGAGTCCATATCACAGGTCTATTATGGTGAAAAAAGTGAAGACATGTAATGATAGTTATTATGTTAACATTACTAGAAACATTTTCGAAATTATCCATGCTATCAAGATGTCAAAATTCCGGGCATTAGGTGTCAATACTCGTAGCTAATAGATAATAATAATAATATAAAAAAATCACAACTTTATTCTTGAAATATGATTGTTACACATTGGTAACCTATTTCATGAGTTATTATCACCCAAAGACTACAAAACAAACTTAAAATATAAATTAAACCAACATGAGAATCCAACTAAGGGTTTCTCGACAAAATCATGCCATAACCTGGAATTTTGAAACCCAAATTTGAATCCATCATAAGTAATACAATGCAAACTCAGATAGATTTTCAATGCATGTTTTCATGCTACACTTATTCTCTTTCTAGATATCATTTTTTAAATGGAACCATTAGTCAAGCCCACAGTCCTTTTTATGTGAAAAATTTCAGCTCTATTTGAGCTCTTTTTTGCTCCACCACCTCCATAAACCAGTGTTACACGGGGTCTCGCCCCCCCACCTAGGGGTCGAGATTCCTCGCCCCCTCGCGCTCCGGGGTCTTGAGCAGGATGTTCCCTCACGCCTTGCGTCCCTGCACTTCTTACTGGTTATGGTTTCGTGTTAAAAGTTGATGTGCCACTTAGCGTATTTGAGAATCCAAGTGATTCTGATTCAGATGGTGACATGATTGATCCTGATATATTCGTGCAGAAGTTGGATGCAGAGACTAGTGGGGCATTAACTTGAGCATTTATGCTCATTTATCATTATGATGATATCATTTGATATTCATATGTTATGTTTTATGTTTTATGTTTCAGACATAACTTATTCAAGATGTCAAAATTCCGGGCATTAGGTGTCAATACTCGTAGCTAATAGATAATAATAATAATATAAAAAAATCACAACTTTATTCTTGAAATATGATTGTTACACATTGGTAACCTAGTTCATGAGTTACTATCACCCAAAGACTGCAAAACAAACTTAAAATATAAATTAAACCAACATGAGAATCCAACTAAGGTTTTCTCGACAAAATCATGCCATAACCTGGCATTTTGAAACCCAAATTTGAATCCATCATAAGTAATACAATGCAAACTCAGATGGATTTTCAATGCATGTTTGCATGCTACACTTATTCTCTGTCTAGATATCATTTTTAAATGGAACCATTAGTCAAGCCCACAGTCCTTTTTATGTGAAAAATTTCAGCTCTATTTGAGCTCTTTTTTGCTCCACCACCTCCATAAACCAGTGTTACACAGGGTCTCGCCCCCCCACCTAGGGGTCTAGATTCCTCGCCCCCTCGCGCTCCGGGGTCTTAGGGACTTCTAGGGGATGTTTCCCTCACGCCCCCTCACGTCCCCTCACCGCCCCTTTTAGTTTATGGTTTCGTGTTAAAAGTTGATGTGCCACTTAGCATATTTGAGAATCCAAGTGATTCTGATTCGGATGGTGACATGGTTGATCTTGATATATTCATGCAGAAGTTGGATGCAGAGACTAGTGGGGCATTAACTTGAGCATTTATGCTCATTTATCAGTATGATGATATCATTTGATATTCATATGTTATGTTTTATGTTTTATGTTTCAGACATAACTTATTTGCATTTAAGTTTTATGTTTTAGACTTGAGTTGTAAACTTCAGTTTAAACTCTATTTTGAATCTTGATATAATATGTCATATGATATCTTAAACTTTATTTTCATTGTACATTGTTAGTAGTTAAATTAATGATTATATAGTTACAAACTTACAAACTTACATGCATGATTGTATGATGTATGTTTTAACTTTTAACTTTTAAATTTGTTTCAATTATATGATTCATCATTCATCGATTTGTAATTTTATCATTTATGATTTATCTTTCATGATGCAAGTGTATAGTGACTGTATATACATTCCTTGCAAAAATATAGTTACATTTTAAATATTAAATTTTATAATTTTTATGACCTCGACGTCCCCCCACGTTTCCTGAAAATTGGTAGGGAGCTTTTGCATAGGCCGCTCCAGCGCTCCCTCGTCCCCTCGCTCCCACCTCCAGGGGACTTGGTGGAACATTGCCATAAACATATGCAAACATATATCATGATCTTGGAATTCCATTACTTATGTATGTGCCAATGTTCCATAATCTTGCCCCATCATCAATTTAAGAAATTTCCATTGACTATCAAATTATGGAGGGGGGGAACTTTTTGCTGCAACATTTGGCTCAAAATCGGGGACCATCTTCGTATGAGGTGAATGAGAACTATAGATATTTGAAGAAGTAGATTAGTGCCTTTTCCTCTGGCCATGGAGTCATATACAGTCATCCATCACAAAAATTTGTCTTTGTTCATTCTCACCTTGAAAGTTGCAAAAAATCATGCCCTAATTGAAACGACACTAAATTTGAAAGATATAATAAAAATTCAAGCTAGAAGTGCCCTATTAATACAAAGGGAAAACCTTCCTACCTACCCTAACTGAGATAAATTTTGATTGAATAGGAAACATGATATTTCCTATGGAGTTGATCCAACAACTTGTTAAATGTATGGGACTAAATCATGCATTTGATTTCAAGGGAAACATGTGCATGAAGAGAAAAAGTGCAGAATTAATGGAAAATCCATACATGCCACTTATAAAAAATACACCGAAAGGTCAAAAAATACTTAAGGCCTTAACTTAATTTGAATCCAAAAATGACAAAGCAGGATTAGTGAAAACACGAGAGTGGTGTGGGTGAACAACATAAATAAAAAGTGAAGATACCTTTCCCCAAGATGCCTTTGTCACCGTTGTATGAAAACATGGTTTCCTTTCCCTTTATACATGCAAGTGAATGCATTATAGGTATGGTGTTTTCCCAGAATAGGAGAAGCCTACTTAAATATATCATTCGTGGATTGAATGTTTGGGCGCCTTAATGTGCAATGACATGTTTCCAGGACTGAATTCAATGCAAGGCATATTTGAAACTCTAACTCTGTCTTCCGGTGTCTTATTAGAAATTATTTCAGTTTTCATTTTGTGTTTTCAAGTTAGATATTGTTTTCAAGTTTTTACAGTTATAATTTTATTGCAATGTGGCAGACTGATCAGAGCAGTGCAGGAACAACCCCGAGACAGGATGATCGCGGAAAGAGGCCAGCGGAAGAACATGTAAAGTGCCTGCATTGCTCTATCTTTAGGTATTTTAGTTATTTACATAATTGAAATAATATTAATTTTGTTCAAATATGCAGACACCTAGCCATGGTACGCCTGATGATTCCCTCTTTGAGGAAGAGCTTTTTTCATCCCTATCTCCAGTGTTGTTGTTGCAAAAAAAGGCACGAGATGCAAGGTCGGAATTTAATGCTTTGATAGACGCGCCTCAAACACCTGAAACAGAAGAGAGGATACAACATCTTATGAGGCAGCTAAATAGATATCGGGTAATAATAAAAAGTCAAAAGGATATTTTTTTTGTTCTGCATGAGATGAATTGTGATAGTTTGATTTTTAATTTTTACATTGACTAAACTAACAAAAAGTTCTTTTGTATGTAGCGTTTTCTGGCATTTGCTAAACCCGGTGTTGGTGGTAGTGGGACACAAGGGCAAGAGATTGCCCAACAACCCTTTCGTACACCTTCTACTCCTTTAGGTGCTAGCCAAGAAACACACCCTGCCCAAGCTGACACCCAGCCAACTACTGAACGTGTTGGCAATGATGAGGCTGATATGGCCAACTACATTATTGCGTTTCCTGGAGCTACACGTGTCAGCTCCACAGGGACCATTAATGGCACGTTTTTGGTGAACAATGAAGGTGTCCCTATAAATCATGTACAACTCCCAGGTAAATTTTAATATTTTAACTATTTCATGTACTTTATCTAAAACATATTTATCATGATTTTTATTTTTAAATTAATGATAATATCTTCTTTTTCTTTTGGTTTTATTCTGTGTAGGAAACAATGAGTTCTACAGGATTCTGAAGAGCCATGCGTTGGTAATTTTTGGCCCAACCATACGTACAGGGTGGAATTCCCAGAATTCCAACCTGAAAAAAGAACTTTTAGATTATCTAGAAGCCCTTTTGGGGTCGGCACATTTGACAGAAAAGCGGTGGCTCAGGTAGCCGGCAAATATTTGAAATATACCAGGGACACCTATAGGACGCAATTGCAATTTAGCCCTAGATATGAGCGTCCTCTCGCAGTTTCAGAGAGTGAGTGGAGAGCACTCATCCATGACGGAAAAGAGAAAAGGGCAAAGAAAGAAGGAAAAATGCCAACTGGACCCGCAAGATAAATTACAACTTTAATTCAATAGCTTTAATTTTCTTTATGTCTAAAATAAAAGTGTGCTACGTCATATCTGACTTCAATCTTTTGATGCTAGGTTGCCTGACACCTCAAAGGCAACCAAAGCTAGAATAGAGAAAAAGGGCCATCACAAGCTCGGCCAGGGTGGCTACTTGAAATTAGCTGCAAGAATTGTACTTAAGTAGCTAAACATCTTATAATTAATTGTATCGCCTTCCAACGTTTTTGTAATCCTATCAGATATGATTAAAAATACACAATCATATATAATGTAGGGTGATGACTTTGGAACAATAAATACAGAGGAAGATAAAAATATTGCTTTCCGTTTTGGCTATCAAGCTGTAGTTGAACGTCGCAGAAGCTTGGGGCAGGTCCCAAGATCTACAATGCCTGCTAAGGTAAAACATTAACCTTTCAATATTTTTGTTTTCGTCCATAAATTTAATGTCTAACAACTTTGTTTAAATCAGGGGAGCAACACTACCGACGAGGTAAATAACCCAGTTTTAGAGCCAGATGTAGATGATCCTCTCGTGCAACCTGATCATTGTAGTGGGGACCAGGCCGACAATGCTGCTATCGGTGAGGGCCGTGACGGTAATTAATTTCCACTTATAATTTTTTCTAATTATACCTTGATGGTTGTCCTTATAACGTTTTTTGTTTAAATGACAGAGAATGTTTCCCTTGAGGATCTTACCACGAGAGAGGAAGACAGGGCAACAGTCCCAACGGCGACAACTGGTGCACCAGGTAAATAATCTCATTGCAATTTTTTTTATTAATATTACCGAACTAGTTCAATGATATTTAGAAACTGACAATTAAAATTTAATATTATCTGTTTTTGTAGGCGATGCCCCGTCACTGGATGAGACCAGACATCGTGACTACGCAACTAGGTCAGCGGCGACAACTGGTGCACCAGGTAAATAATCTCATTGCAATTTTTTTTATTAATATTACAGAACTAGTTCAATGATATTTAAAAACTGACAATTAAAATTTAATATTATCTGTTTTTGTAGGCGATGCCCCGTCACTGGATGAGCCCAGACATCGTGAATACGCAACTAGGTCAGCAGTGCGGGTTGAAAGGCACGAAACAGGAGCAGAGCACGATGATATTGATGGTGTAATTAGGAGCTTTAAAAATAGGAAGAAGAAAAAGAAATTTTGACAATGTAAAATATTGTATTATTATAAGACAAACGTTACCATACTTGGAACGTTTTTTGCGTTATATAAAAACTCATTTATCATACTATTTTTATGTCAAGCATTAATTGCAATGTTTCCTTCCGTACTTTTTGTTGAATTGTTTTTTTATTAGTTATTGAATATTTTTTTTATGCTCATGAAAGTAAAAAATGAAATATAGATTGGGTATTGGGGAATTGAGAGTGATGTGAGGGGGGGGGAGGGGCCATAAGAGCTTCCACCTTCACGTGATTGGCCCTGTTTAGTAGAGAATAATTTATTGGAGCGATTTAATCTTGGAGCAAACCTCCCTCGATCCAGTGTAGCAACAAAAAAGTCACTGTTGACTTAGTTGCTACTCTTTCAGATCGTGGGAGGCTTGTTCCAAGTTCATGCGACTCCAATAAATTGTTCTTGAAACGAAGAGGAGCTTATTCGGGTATGTTTTGACATTTTCAACATATGTTCTAACATTATCATAAGAATGCATCTTAGAGTAAAAAATACTACATCAATTACTTATATTTATTGTATAGATAATGATGGATTTTGATTGACTTGGCAGTGCAGGTACAAATCCTCTTGCATCATGAGCAATACAACTTGTCAACGAGGGTCATGTCCAGGATATTTTTGCTTGTGCGCTTGACCAAGTTCGTAATGTCACATTTTGTAAGTTCCTCTACAGTTCATAATTCAATATTAAGCTTGTTCATGATTATTATCTAGGTTTTTTGTATGTGTTTTTTCATCTATTTGATTGTAAGCAACTCTGCATGTTTCCTGTTGTTCACTATGATTTCTCCCATTACCACTCCTGGGATGAATCCGACTTTATTGTTACATAGGTTACTTTATTGTTACTATGATTTCTCCATTTACGATTTCATAGGTTACATCATGTAAAGTTATCAATCTCAGGTTGGTGATGAGCTTTAGTTCTCCAGATTTGGGGCTTTTCTGATATTTTCTCCCTCATGTCATTCCTGCATCACCTCGTTGTTTGAGCATGCCAATTGTCTACCACTTGTACCAATTGGCATATGTCAATCTCTGAGTGGTGCCACATTTCACCTATTTTCAGTGAGAGTTTAGGGTTTCTCTAACATAGCTTCAGAAATCCGATTGAGTGCCTGCTTGAATATTGTCACATAATACTTATAGTTTGGATTGATGAGCATGTTCTGAATGGTTGGTTGACTCATAAGAACCACCCATAAATCTCCCTTCCTCTAACACACAGAAAATAAAAATTTCTTTGACAGGAGACAGAGTTTCAATACTTTGAAAACAAGCTTCTATTCCCTTCAATAACTCAAAAAAAAACTATTACACTACTTCCTCACTGAGAGGGATTACAAAATTATGACTGCTACAAAACGCAGTGCATAAAACCAACTCACTGTCTGTTCAAAACAAACATACTATGTCTCTAAAACACTCTGCTGTGTTTTTCACTTTCGCACTGCTGTGCATACACACTTAAAAAGTTACACTCAGTCTTTCACTTTTTACACACTGCTGTGTAATAAAAAATTTACGTACTGTCTATAAAAAAAACTACCAAGATTTTTTGTCCTTTTTATTTTTATATGCCGTAACATATAAAACATATTATAATAAACCCTCTTTAAAAAAAAAAAAATTAAAACTAAATTCTATGGCCCACCTTTCATTTCGCATATGATATATATATAACATATGTTTAAAACATATGTATATATTAAACTATCAAAACATTAAAGAACCCTTTCTGTCGGACTTCAGAAGTCTGAATAGATTGAATTTCAAACCAAATTCGCATTCCAAAATGGGATGCTGACGTGTGCCTAATTTTAACTCGAATTCTCAATCCAATGTGCCCTATAAAATATTCGGGTCCGGTTTTCAGGTTTTCAGATTCCCTTCAATTTCATGCGATCCAATATTAATGCTCCACGTGTCCTCCTTTTGAATTTACAAAACTGTCGGGTAAATTTCTGTTTGTTTAATTTCTGGTTGGTGAATTGCGTTAATGTTGGCTGTTGTGTTTAAATACAATCTTGTACAGAAATATGGTTGTGGCCGTCTACAAAAAAAACTTGCAGGAATTTTAAATGTTGAATTAAATTTCTGGATGGCATGCAAGCAACCTCCAAAAAAAAATGTTGCTGCTACATCCGTCCTTCTGCTGCAGCAGTTGAAGTTAAAATTCAACAGCACAGGGTTTAATAAGTGAGGGTGTAAAGGTAACTTTTTGTCGATAGTACTGGATTAAGATCATCTATTCATTTTTGTAGGGTCTTATGGTGTTTGGTTTTTTAGTTTTGGATTGGGCTTATTGAGTCTAAGATAGTTTTTGAGTGAAAAAATTGCTATCAGGTATTAAAAAATTTTGGTTCTTTTGTCAAAATTTATGAGCTTGTTAGGAAATACAAAGCTGACAATGGTTGTATCTTAAATTTGTGGAAAATAATTTGAAATGAAACCTTTTTCTTTAGGTTCTGTGCATTTAATTATTCAGTTCTACTAAGACATTATTAAATAATAAAGGCCCTTATTTGGAACTAAATTTTATAAAGAGATGCTTACCTTGAACCATTTGATTTCTTTTTTCTTTAGTCAGTTTTGACTGTATTCAGTCAATTGCTAAAGTGCTGGTGCAATATTTTTATTTTTCTTGATATTGGCCTTGTGGAATACATTGATTGTGTGGTCTTGTTAGATCTACAACATTTGTAGTTGTTTAGTCTTATGGCCGAGGTGCACTTTTATTATGGAAATAGTTGATGCAATATTGTCATTTAATCCTTACTGCAGGGTAGCATGTTGAGAAGTTTCTTGTGAAACATTTGGTATTCAAAATGACACTTGATCCTATACGGCATCATGCACTTGACTTCAAAATTCATATTCAAAGTGTGCCAGACAATTCTTGCAAAATTTCAAATATTTATGTTGTTTTAAACCATTATCTTTTTCATGTATTGGATGCTGAAAATGTTAAAAAGACTTTGGTATGAAACCAACTGGTGAATAATTTCCAGCACAACAACCACTTCCAAGACATGATTTAGAAGTAGAACAAATGTGCTTATGAAGCATAGAAAGATATCCTTGATGCATTGTCAATGTTTGGCTAGGGTTATTTTTGGAGAAAATAACTCTTTATTCCTAGAATAGTGATCTTCAATACAAGTAAATGCTAGAGAAGAGAGATCATCGTGTGACGCAACAAAACTGAAATTGGACCCCCAAGGAGAGCTGGTGTGTCTACAATCGCTGTGTCAGCATTTTCCCTTGGTGTACCCAGTTCTTTTCCTCCAGCCTGAGTCTTAATTGACTTCTTCTTTCTTCGGGTTTATTTATCAAATTCGTAGAATTTGATAAATAAATACTATCCACAATGGTTGGACTTTAATTTATATTCCCGACTTTATATTATCTCCAATCCTTATAACCAATTTTTAACTTTCAACACTTTGTATTTATACTCCACGTTTCTTTTTAAATAAATAACTTGTAGTGAACTTTCGGCTCTATATTTCACCACCCAGCCTTACAACAATCACGCTCCAGACTTATGCTAATTATCCGCCAATCGTTTAATTAAACAATTTCATTACACTCCGGCCCCACCTATATATATCAATAACCAATCAAACACTCGTATCGTACCTGGCTATCCTCCGCACACCTTAGTTAACCTCCGGGCAAGTTCAACGTGCGACCACCGTCCGATGGCCCTTCTCCAAATCAACGACTCTTGGCAATTTCGCTCGGCTTCCAACGTCGGGCTTTAACGTGCGATGGCGTGGGTTAAATGGTTGTTTTCTGGGGTCACTTCGCCACGTGTCGCATTCCCTATGGAATCGCTCGCGAATAGGAAATACCGCCTACTCCGCAAAAGCGGTGCGATATGGGCAACCCGCTTTTGTGATTCCGCTCGTGGTTTTGGTAGAGGGCTTGACCACGGGTGCATGTATGGTTCCGCTATCCTTTTGTTTGTTAACTCATGTCCAATCCTCGGGTCAGGTTCCAAAAGCACAACAATTTTGTCTCTTTATTAAGCGGGATTTTAATATGTGTATTATCAAAGAAAACCAACACAAATTTTATAAGAAAATTGTTCAAAAGTCGAGCCAGCCGGACTTCAAACGGCGATAAACCATAATTCAAACCAAATTCGCGTTCCAAAATAGCCTGCTGACGTCGGCCAATTTTGTGACGCGAATTTCTTATCAAATTCGCCCTAATATTTTACGGATCCGGATTTCCACTGCGCGAGCGGCCCAAACAAAGATCTGCTCCAATCAATTTCTGCCACGTGTCCTCAATAAAAACTTGCCCTGCTCCCGGCTGCGGGTGCATTCGATGGCGTTTAAGGTGATGGGACATGGATATGGTGATTTCATATCAATCGCATTAACATTTAACGTTGTTCAATTAAGTTTTCACATCAAATCTGCATTAATTAATTTTTAACACTGTTCAAGATCGGACCTCCACTCCTCTGAGCGATTCCGCATGCTCCAATTTGATCCGGCCTTCGGCTCTCATTATTAATGATCAGAGATTCATTATGACGGGCGTCCTTTGATTGCATTGCAGATGGGTCGACATAAAAAATGGCATTTAGCCATGGTTTTTCAGACAAGCCGGTTGCTGGATTACACTGTCTGGTAACTGTGACGATAAGGAGAAGTGGCCAGCGGAACTTCTGCCTAGACTTTGCTGCATATTTCCATTTCTCTCGGTTTTGTCTCTGTCTGTCTTCCTCTATTAATTGGAATTCTGCTTCTTCGTCTCTTGTGCCCACTGCGCCTGAGATTGCACCCATGCCTCGCGTGCGTCATAGGATGTGTTGCCGCAGGGGGAGCACTAGAGGTCAATCCCGGCGCGCTCCCTCCAACACCTCAACAGAGATGACTTCCAGCCAGTCCAGTGATTATTACTTAGGTCGATATCCAAATACTAGGAGTGGGCGGGGTCGGCTTGTAGCATCTGGCCACCGTATGGATTCCCCTGCTCCTGGCTTCCCCACCGCTAGTTCACCTTCTCCCACGACGCGCACTGCGCAATTTTCCTTTGATTGCTCTCTCAACCGCCCGCGAATCACAGCTGTAGTCACTGTGGTTTTCCGCGAGGAGGACCAAACGGAGGAAGAATGCACCCGTCCGGCGGGTCTGAGCTCGGAAAAAGCCGGCCAGCATTCGGGCCTTCAGGAGGGGAGCCGTGGCATGCATGTGGAGGTAGCACCTAGCGATCCTGGACCTTTCGAAGGATGGTGCCGAATCGTGGAGGAACCAGCGGAGGATTAGTTTGGTTGATTTGTTTTTCTTGCTTAGCAGGCCCAGTTAATTGGGCTTCTTTTAGTTTATTTTACTGTGCTGGACCTTTAAGTAATATTTTTGAATTCTGTAAATTAAACGTTCAAGACTGGTTTCCCCGTATGAGGGCAGTCTTCTTAATTTTTTGATTTTTTGATGACAAATTTGCCATGAGTATGGCCGGGCAATGTTTTTGACTTCGGTGTAATTTTATTCGCAATGTTAATAGATTAACTTTACTTAGAATTCTCACATGATTAGCGTTTTTCTTGATCTGTTCAAGGATTTTGGGTACTTTAATTTGTATTTAGAACAATGGATGTCGGTACTGTATCTGTTGCTTTACTGTTCTACATACTACTATTTCACTTTCTTATAGATACCTCGGGCATATTTGAATGCTTTCTCAGATTGTCGATAATCTCCATGTGGACCGTTACTGGATTTTATATCATGTCCCTGTATGTGACATGGGGTATTTTTCTATCATTGTCTGGGGTGGGACTTCCACTTTTCTGGATGGATATTTAGGTTCCAATCTTCAGATGTGAAAATGTAATGACTTCATGGACTGTTTTACTTCATATAATATATTCAAAACAACGTTTTTTCTCTTGTGAAAAAAAATGATTAATGTTTATCACTCTGCCTTCAAAACTAGCGATGCTGGTCTATGTTGCTGGTTTATTGATATGGTCTGATGGTCTTTTTATATTTTGGATATATCACACTCCTCACATGATTAGCGTTTTTCTCTGTTCAAGGATTTTGGGTACTTTAATTTGTATTTGGAACAATGGACGTCGATACGTACTCTATCTGTTGCTTTACTATTCTACATACTGCTATTTCACTTTCTTATAGATGCCTCGGGCATATTTGGATGCTTTCTCAGATTGTCGATAATCTCCATGTGGACCGTTACTGGGTTTTATATCAAGTCATTGTATGTGACATGGGGTATTTTTCTATCATTGTCTCGGGTGGGACTTCCACTTTTCTGGATGGATATTTGGGTTCCAATCTTCAGATGTGAAAATGTAATGACTTCATGGACTGTTTTACTTCATATAATATATTCAAAATAACGTTTTTTCTCTTGTGAAAAAAAAATGATTAATGTTTATCACTCTGCCTTCAAAAATAGCGATGTTGGTCTATGTTGCTGGTTTATTGATATGGTCTGATGGTCTTTTTATATTTTGGACATATCACACTCCTCACATGATTAGCGTTTTTCTCTGTTCAAGGATTTTGGGTACTTTAATTTGTATTTGGAACAATGGACGTCGCTACTCTATCTGTTGTTTTACTATTCTACATACTGCTATTTCACTTTCTTATAGATGCCTTGGGCATATTAATTTGGATGCTTTCTCAGATTGTCGATAATCTCCATGTGGACCGTTACTGGGTTTTATATCATGTCCCTGTATGTGACATGGGGTATTTTTTTATCATTGTCTGGGGTGGGACTTCCACTTTTCTGGATGGATATTTGGGTTCCAATCTTCAAATGTGAAAATGTAATGACTTCATGGACTGTTTTACTTCATATAATATATTCAAAACAATGTTTTTTCTCTTGTGAAAAAAATGATTAATGTTTATCACTCTGCCTTCAAAACTAGCGATGCTGGTCTATGTTGCTGGTTTATTGATATGGTCTGATGGTCTTTTTATATTTTGGACATATCACACTCCTCACATGATTATGATTAGCGTTTTTCTCTGTTGCAGGGTTTTTGGTACTTTAATTTGTATTTGGAACAATGGACGTCGGTACTCTATCTGTTGCTTTACTATTCTACATACTGCTATTTCACTTTCATGGACTGTTTTACTTCATATACTGCTATTTCACTTTCATGGACTGTTTTACTTCACTGTTGTAGGGTCTTGGGTACTTTAATTTGTATTTGTAACAATGGACGTCGGTACTCTATCTGTTGCTTTACTATTCTACATACTGCTATTTCACTTTCATGGACTGTTTTACTTCACTGTTGTAGGGTTTTGGGTACTTTAATTTGTATTTGGAACAATGGACGTCGGTACTCTATCTGTTGCTTTACTATTCTACATACTGCTATTTCACTATCATGGACTGTTTTACTTCACTGTTGTAGGGTTTTGGGTACTTTAATTTGTATTTGGAACAATGGACGTCGGTACTCTATCTGTTGCTTTACTATTCTACATACTGCTATTTCACTTTCATGGACTGTTTTACTTCACTGTTGTAGGGTTTTGGAGACTTTAATTTGTATTTAGAACAATGGACGTCGGTACTCTATCTGTTGCTTTACTATTCTACATACTGCTATTTCACTTTCATGGACTGTTTTACTTCATATAATATCTTCAAAACAGCGTTTCTCGTCTTTTAAAA
>JAXQQM020072368.1:0-88017 GCA_034641835.2 Pinus albicaulis
CAAAGGATAAATATGTTGTGAATGTAATTAAATATTTAATTGAGGAAATGAATAAAATGATGTTGTGAAGATTGACCAAAATGAGATTTATGAGATCACTTTCTAAATCCATGAGGATGGATGAAGAAAATATTTCCCCACAATATTTCAAAAATCCTTGAAAGAAATTAATTCTAAATTTAGATTTTTGAGGAAAAATCTGAATTCCCCAATGATGAGGAAAGTAGTTGGGAAGAGGTAAAAAGCTGGAAAAGCTGGGAAAAGCATAAAACAGCTTTAAAGAATCCCTAAAATGGGAAGCCTAGGCAAACAGGAAGAAAATCATCTTAAGATTCTGGACGCAGAATTAGAAACATGCTTTGGGGAACAATAGCTTAAATAAGATGCTCCTAAACAGATTAGAGGTTGATCTGTTCTAGGAAATGATCTCAGCTCGGGGGTGAGTTCTGGGAGACAGAAGGACTCTACGGTTGGGAGGTTGGTCATTTGCATGAGTGGTATGTATTTAAAATTTTTGATGTGTTTATCTCATAAGGAATGAATTGGCTACATATAAAAGTTGATTGTATACTAGAGTTATAAATGCTACATTTAACAGAATTGGTCGTAAGGAATTCACCTTTACAATTCTGCATAGTTGTAGAAAATAAATCTGGGGAGTGGAATCCAACAGAATCTCTAAACCAATGTTGATTTAAATATGAGGATATCTATTTCTCCACAGACAAAAAGACTGGTGATTTAACTTTAATCTGCTTCTGATTTATATAATGATTCTAACTCATATATACATAGGAGAAAGCAATCTGAGATTTTCTGTACTGTACTGGAAAATAGAAGTATAGGAACTGTTATCTAGATTGTGTATTAAATGAAGAAAACAAAATATGTACCGACTAACTTCTAGGATCAGTACTCCATTTATACATGAATAGAATCACAATAGCCAGTTATGTCTGCATGTAGATAAGTAACACTACATCAAAAGGAAGCCCATAACAAAATTCATGGATTACAACTAATGTGTAAAAGAAGGATAAGCAAGAAATTTAACATGCAGTTTGAACATACGCAAGCCATAATTACCTGTACATAATCTACTTGATTTTGTGAATAAAGGATAGGAAAGTATAGTGTCATATTATAAATGAAAATGTTTTCCAGAGACAGATCTATATCAATATATATATTAGTACATCATTGTAGATGGTTACCAAGCCTGACGAGGTATGATGCTAAACATTTACCTATTGCAAACTAATACTTATCTTAATCCTGAACCCATGAAAAGAGCATAGTTGACAATACTTGGTACTATTTCAATAATAGGGAAAATATTTAGCAGTATTATTATCAAATTCAAATCTAGTGTGGTAGGAGAAAAACACACAAAATGCCTTTGATTTCTAGCAAACTGATGGTAACAATAAACGAGGCAGAATAATCACTGAAAAGCTACACTCAAATTCAGAGTTATAAAATGAGGTGCAACCGAGCTTACTGTGAAGGAGCACAGTTAAACTGATAAATAACATAACCTTTACTCGCAGGAATATAATCTAACCCCGGTATGGCCTATAAGTGGTAAGGTCACAACACACAAATGAGTCAGAAAATCCGTAGTTGCAGAACAGTGCCATAGATAAGTATAAATCGAAACTCAAGTTAAAAGAGTAAAATAATATCCTTGTTGTGGATACATAAGAATAACCGTACGCCAAATTGATATTAGGAAACTGACAGAGTTATATAAACAAAGTATTCCACGATACAAGTCCACTATGGCATGGGAACAGTATCAAAATTATAATGTTTCCCAAACTGAGATAAAGAACGAGTCCGGGTCGAACCCAAAATCTGAATAACTAAAATTATACAACGATATCAAGCACAGTATTAAACTGTTGAAAACGTTCTAGAATGAGGTGAAGAGAACTGGTTCCTTCAAACCAGCGTTCTGCGAGTACCGACCTGGAAAGGACCAAAGAAATTTTATGTTAAGGCTGACAAGAGCTATGACTTCCGTGGTTCACGAGAGAGAGTAATAAGTCAGTTTTCATTACCTGCAGGAGTAAAACCTTCAATATGAGTACAATTTATAACAAATAGGAATGCTATTAAAACAAAATTTTACCAATTGAGAAACGACCATTACCTGAGGCACGAGAACCTCCAGGCTGACGAGGGCCTGTCATGTACATAGGGGAATGACATAAATAATCATATGACAGAGAATAGGCATTACCACAAGTATGAAGTAGTTCGTGCTTGTATAAACGAGCAGTAGAATTTCCTACCTATACCGGTCGAGAAAAAGACCAAACTAGAATGTCGAAATGGATCTATCGCCATGCGAAGGGCTCAGACAAAATTTCAGTGGGCGTAAGGTAGAAGACGAATATCATCTAGAACCATTAACACAGTGGTTCCGTCTCGTTCTGGAGACGCATAAAGGAAAATGAAATAATCAGAACTTAACCCAGCAAATCAAAGCACTCGAAGCCATGGAGCCGAAACTCTTAAATAGGAATAAGAAAAACAAAAACAATTTAAGTGAATTGGCAGACATGAAACTATCTGTATGGTGCGATGGGAATCCATCACTGTAAATCCAAATCGCAGAAATTATTCAAAGCACATAAGCTATACCCTAAACGTAAAATAGAAAATTCATGGTAGGTTATCAAAATCGAGCGTGCACTTCATAAACTCAGTAAGTGGCATACCTGCATGATTCAACGGAGCCTGAGGATACGTCGCCGAGATGGATAGATGCACGATCAATCCTCGAGGGTGTCAGAATGCACTGGTAAGAGACCAATCGAATACGAAGGAAGAGAAAAGAACTGGAAAACCATATAACATTGAGATTTTATATCCATAGAACCCTAACACATCGGTGAATCCACATCGTCCACGTGGCAAGATCCGAAGGGGGAAGCCATGGATCAAAGAGCTGAACGCGACATGTACACCAATACGTCAACATTAAATGTGATTAGTAAGACTATAAATGTCACCATAGGCTAGCCGTGCCATCGAAATTGCAATTGCACCAGGGAAGGCTGGCATGGTGAGTTCCAGCGTTACGTGGAACAAACCCACGTGACGGTACACTGAACGATACTCATTCCAAACCACGCAACAAGACCCAAACTCTTATACAGGCTTACGTGGAAAACGAGCAGCGCGTCTCAACTTACTTAATTAAAATTTCCAATTCACATGACGTGTATATCAACGTAAAGGCGTTCGATTAAATTAAATGAATAGCCATGAGTGGCTGTACGCAGAGTTAATAAGATGGATCAATTAAATCCAATTATGATTTCTACCTTGTAAACGAATGGTATCCCGATGTAACCGAAGTGGTCTCACCTAGGTCTATCGAATTATAAGGGTAGGGTTAACGTGTGAAAAGTAATTTTGTTCCCCACTTATTTATCAAACGATAAAATGATATTGAATGATCAAGGGTCAATTTCTATACAAAGAATGTAAGATATCAAAGTGGGATTTGGATAGACAAACCCATTGTATTTGTATTGTAAATATAATTAGGGTTAATAGTATTAATATGGTTATATCCAAAGGGGGTTGGATATAGTTGAGATCGGTAAACAAATCGTAATTGGGCAAACAGTGATGATGCGAATAAACCATCATAATTATACATAGCATCTTTTCCAGAATTGAAATTTAACAAATGAAGGCTTGAGAGAAAAAAAAATGTTGGAAGGGAAATGGGAGGTGTGACAAATGGTATCAGAGCCCAAGTTATAAAACTGGGCTAGTGACATTGTGCTCACTGTTGTTGTATGTTCAATGTATAAATTGATATTGTGAAAAAATTATATTTTTATTTCCACTAATCTGTGTTGTGTAGTGTACAGTGGTGCTGGAATGGCAGAAGGTGGCGAAATTTATGTTGATCTGCGTGATGAGGATAATGCACCAGATATAAATGCGCCCATGATGGCTATGTTGCGGGAATTGCAACAAGAGTTGGCTGAGATAAAAAGCCAGAATGACAGATTGTCATTAGCCAGTGAGGAGAAGGAAAAGCTCATCAGAGAATGAACTTCGCGGAACAGCCAAGAAGGCGAAGGTTCCAGAAACAGGAAGACTGATGAGTCTGAGGATGATGATGTTGTTAGGCATCAATACAAGCAGAAAAAGGAATTACAGGGGGAATTCCGAAAAATCAAGCCTCCCTCCTATGATGGGGAGAAGGAGGAAGATGCGGAAGCTTGGTTATTGAACATGATCAAGTATTTCCAGGTCTATGAATATGAAAGCAATCTGAAGGCTAGATTAGTTGTTTACCAGCTACAAGGTAAGGCTACCTTGTGGTGGGAAGAGACGAAAATGGTCCATGCCATTGATGAAAAGACAGTTACTTGGGAAGATTTCCAGGTTAAGTTCAAAAATCGCTATTTGAATGAGCGTTACTATGATGACAAAGCAAAGGAATTCCATGAACTTAGACTGAGACAACTCACTATTGATGAGTTTGTTACTAAGTTTACAAATTTGCTGAGATATGTACCCTACATAAGGGAGGAAAAGGAAAAGGTACAAAGGTTTCTGAATTGTTTGCCTACTGTTTACAAAGAGAAAATTGAATTTGATAACCCAAAAACAATGGACGAAGCTGTTAGAAAAGATAGATTGTGCTACCAACAGTTCAAAAGCAAAACGGAATATGGAAAAAACTGGGTAAATAAGAACGAATTCAAAGGGAAGAAGCAGAAACCAGCCTATTTGAAGAATTTTGGCAGAGATCATCAGTGGAAAAAGTTTAATAAACCCAAAGAAAGTAAAACTGCTCAGTCCCAAGTGGCCTCAAAACAAGTGGATGGAGACAATAAGAAAGAGGGCACAGTGAAAATGAGAGAACCCCTGAAATGTTGGGGTTGTGGAGAACCTCATCTTTTGAGGGACTGTCCTCATCGAAACATTCAGATGATCATGAGAGATCGAGAAGCTACAACAGTAAATGACATAGCCAGAAATATACCAACTATCAGTGCAGCCTTGGAAAATCGACAAGAAGAACATCAAGCTACCATGGTGGAAATGGAGGGTAAGATTTCTGACCTATCTATTACTGTTCTGATTGATCCGGGTGCTTCTTTGAGTTACATTAGCCCAAATATTGTAGAAAAATGTAGTCTGAAACCTGAAAGATTTCAACAGTCATGGTTGGTTCAGCTGGCCACTGGAACTAAGAGGAAGGTAACACATAAATTGCCCCGAACAGCAATAAAATTAAATGATTTTCACACAGAATTAAATTTGAACATTCTGCCCTTAGGTTCATATGACCTGCTGATAGGAATGGACTGGCTGGAAAAGAAGAAAGCCTTAATGAGCTGCTAGGATAAGACTCTACATTGTGTAGATGAAGAAGGGAAACCTTTTATTCTCAAAGGAAAACCAAAACCGATATCTGTAAGACAAATATCAGCACTGCAATTAAAAAGAACAGCTAGAAAAGGATATCATGTTTAATGCAATACAGGTGGAAGAAATAGAACAGAAAAATAAAGAAAACCTGTTGGATGTATTACCAGTGATAAGGGAATTTAAAGAAGTTTTTCCAGATGAGATCCCTCATCTTCCCCCCCAAAAGAGAGATTGACTTTTCAATCGATCTGGTGCCGGGAGCAGTGCCTGTTTCCCGAGCCCCTTATCGAATGAGTACCCCTAAGTTGATGGAACCGAAAATGCAATTGCAAGGACTATTAGATAAAGGGTATATCAGACCGAGTGTGTCTCCTTGGGGAGCACTGGTGCTGTTCGTGAAAAAGAAAGATGGAACTTTTCGGATGTGCATTGATTATCGTCAATTGAATAAGTTGACCATTAAAAATAGATACCCTTTGCCTCGAATTGATGATCTTTTTGATCAAGTGAGAGGGGCTTCAGTGTTTTCAAAGATTGATTTAAGGACTAGTTATCACCAGCTTAGAATCAAAGAGGAAGACATCAGCAAAACAACCTTTCGAACCCGGTATGGTCACTACGAATTTGTAGTCCTACCTTTTGGGTTGACAAATGCCCCTACCACATTTGTGTGCCTGATGAACAGTGTATTAAATAAGTACTTGGATAAATTTTTCCTTGTGTTCATACATGATATCTTAGTCTACTCAAAAAGTGAGGAGGAACATAAAGAACACTTGAGGATAGTATTGCAAACTCTGAAGGAAAACCAGCTATATGCCAAGTTTAGCAAATGTGAATTTTATAAAGATAAGATCCAATACTTGGGGCATATTATTTCCGAACAAGGTCTTGCTGTTGAACCTGAAAAGATAAAGGCTATAAAAGAATTGCCTGTACCAACTGATGTTTCAGTAGTGAGATCATTCATGGGGATTGCAGGCTATTATCGCAGATTTGTGGAGAGGTTTTCTGCCATAGCACATCCCATAACATCATTACAAAGGAAGGGTGTCAAATTTGAGTGGACTAAAAACTGCCAAAACAGTTTTGACCAATTAAAACTAAAACTTACTACAACCCCTATACTGAAGATTGCAGATCCTGATAAAGAATTTGTGGTATGTACAGATGCCTGCAGAGAGGGGTTGGGAGGAATTCTTTTGCAGGAAAATTCAGTTATTGCCTATGAATCTAGGAAACTGAAGATACATGAACATAATTATAGTGCCTATGATTTAGAGTTAGCAGCTGTTATCCATGCTTTGAAAATGTGGCGACACTATCTCCTTGGAAAAAAATTTACATTGATGACTGATCATCTTAGTCTCAAATATTTCTTTTCCCAAACTGATTTGAATGCTAGACAAGCCAGATGGATGTATTTTCTAAGTGAATTTGATATGGATATAAAGCATATCAGAGGGAAAGAGAATAAAATTGCTGATGCTTTAAGTAGAAATGCTTTTCAAATTGTAGGCAGCAGTGGAAGTAGTGGCCAGATTGATTTGGAAGAATTAGTAAAACATGCAGCAAACTAGGATCCAAATTATGAAACACTCCTGGTGAAACTACAGAAAAAAGAGGAAACTGATTTCACTCAAAACCAAAAAGGGCTGATCTGTTATAAGAACAGGTTATATGTTCCAAATGTAGAGATCTTGAAAAAAGAAATTCTAGATGAATATCACAAACAACCATATGAAGGACATCCAGGATACCAGAAAATGTTAGCAGCTCTGAAAAAGAAGTTGTTCTGGCCATGAATGAAGAGAGATGTAGCAGAATATTTAACTAAATGTATGGAATGTCAACTAGTCAAAGTTGAGCATCAGCATCCTGCTGGTCTTTTAAACCCTTTGCCAGTTGCAGAATGGAAATGGGACACAGTTTCCATGGATTTTATAATAGGATTACCCAAAACCAAATACCAGCATGATTCAGTAATGGTAGTAGTAGACACTTTAACAAAAGCTGCCCATTTTATACCAGTGAAATCTACCTTTGGAACAGCTCAAGTAGCGAATGTGTTCCTGAAGGAGGTAGTAAGACTCCATGGGGTTCCAAAGGTGATTGTTTCTGACCGAGATGCTAAATTTACAGCAGCTTTTTGGAAAGGGCTATTTGGAGGGATGGGTACTAAATTGAGTTTTAGCACTGCTTACCACCTCGAGACAGATGGTCAAATGGAAAGAACTAATCAAATTTTGGAGGACATGTTGAAAATGTATGCGATTGATAGACCATCAAAGTGGGAATATTACTTGCATTTAGCTGTATTTGCCTATAATAACAACTACTAATCCTCCATCAAAATGAGTCTGTTTGAAGCACTATATGGAAGGAAGTGTCGTACTCCTTTGAGCTGGAGTCAACCAGAGGATAAATTGATGTTAGGGCCAGATGCTTTACAAGAAATGGAAATAATTGTTAAATAGATACAAAGAAATATCAAGACAGCACAAGATCGTCAGAAAAATTATGCTGATAAGAAGAGAGTACACCGAGAATTTAAAGTGGGGGAGCATGTGTATTTGTGTATTAAACCCAAAAAGAGCACCCTTTATGCTGGAAGTTGTGCCAAACTCGCTCCTAGATACTGTGGTCCTTTTGAAGTATTAGAAAGGGTGGGACCAGTGGCATACAAGCTGGCCTTACCACCCCATGTTAGAGTTCATGATGTGTTTCATGTTTCGTTATTAAAAAGATATGTGCATGATGCTTCTCACATAGTTGATTGGAATGTTGTACAGGTTGAACCAGAAGGGGAGTTTCTGCCAGAACCGCTTCAAATATTGGAGCGGGAAGAAATTGAATTGAGGAACCGAACGGTAGCAAGAGTAAAGGTGTAGTAGAAGCACTTTACTGCTGAAGAGGCTACCTGGGAAAGAAAAGCTGAAATGATGGAAAAATATCCATTTTTATTTGCAAAATGAACTCTAGTAGTTGAATAAAGACACTGATGATGGTGTTTATTTTTAGAGGCGGAATATGTAACACCCCCAATTCATGTGTTTGAATTTCAAAGTTAGACATTTGAACTTTAATCCTAAGGGGAGTGGACCCCAAAGGATAAATATGTTGTGAAATTAATTAAGTATTTAATTGAGGAAATGAATAAAATGATGTTCTGCATATTGACCAAAATGAGATTTATGAGATCACTTCCTAAATCCATGAGGATGGATGAAGAAAATATTTCCCCACAATCTTTCAAAAATCCTTGAAAGAAATTAATTCTAAATTTAGATTTTTGAGGAAAAATATGAATCCCCCAATGATGAGGAAAGTAGTTGGGAAGAGGTAAAAAGCTGGAAAAGCTGGGAAAAGCATAAAATAGCTTTAAAGAATCCCTAAAATGGAAGCCTAGGCAAACAGGAAGAAAAGCATCCTGAGATTCTCGACGCAGAATTAGAAACATGCTTTGGGGAACAATAGCTTAAATAAGCTTCTCCTAAACAGATTAGAGGTTGATCTGTTCTAGGAAATGATCTCAGCTCAGGGGTGAGTTCTGGGAGACAGAAGGACTCTACGGTTGGGAGGTTGGTCATTTGCATGAGTGGTATGTCTTTAAAATTTTTGATGTGTTTATCTCATAAGGAATGAATTGTTTATCCTTTGTAAATCCAAATACATGAAATTATTCGAAAGCACATAAACTATACCACAACGCAAAATGGAAAATTCATGGTAGGCTATAAAAATCGAGCAAAGTTATGGTTAAACTCGGCCAAGTGGCATTGGCATATACCATGATTCAAATTTCAATGATTGCTGAGGATGTTATCGCCGAGATGGATAGATGCACGATCAATCCTCGAGGGCGTTGGAATGCACTGGTAAGAGACCAACCGAATACGAAGGAAGAGAAAAGAACTGGCAAACTAAATAACACTGAGATTTTATATCCATAGAACCCTAACACATCGGTGAATCCACATCGTCCACATGGAAAGATCCGAAGGGTGAAGCCACAGATCAAAGAGCTGAACGCGACATGTACACCAATACGTCAACATTAAATGTGATTAGTAAGACTATAAATGTCACCACAGGCTAGCCGTGCCATCGAAATTGTAATTGCACCAGGGGAGGCTGGCGTGGTGAGCTCCAGCGTTACGTGGAACAAACCCACGTGACGGTACACTGAACGATACTCATTCCAAACCATGCAACAAGACCCAAACTCTTATACAGGCTTACGTGGAAAACGAGCAACGCGTCTCAACTTACTTAATTAAAATTTCCAATTCACATGACGTGTATATCAACGTAAAGGCGTTCGATTTAATTAAATGAATAGCCATGAGTGGCTGTACGCAGAGTTAATAAGATGGATCAATTAAATCCAATTATGATTTCTACCTTGTAAACGAATGGTATCCCGGTGTAACCGAAGTGGTCTCACCTAGGTCTACCGAATTATAAGGGTAGGGTTAACGTGTGAAAAGTAATTTTGTTCCCCACTTATTTATCAAACGATAAAATGATATGGAATGATCAAGGGTCGATTTCTATACAAAGAATGTAAGATCTCAAAGTGGGATTTGGATAGACAAACCCCTTGTATTTGTATTGTAAATATAATTAGGGTTAATAGTATTAATATGGTTATATCCGAAGGGGGTTGGATATAGTTGAGATCCTTAAACAAATCGTAATTGGGCAAACAGTGATGAGGCGAATAAACCATCATAATTATAGCATAGTATCTTTTCCAGAATTGAAATTTAACAAATGAAGGCTTGAGAGAAAAAAAAAAAAATTGTTGGAAGGGAAATGGGAGGTGTGACACGTGCCGGCAAAATATTCCGGAGTCATCCCATCCATTTTTTATGCGTTCCTCTTCAAGATTATGATAATGGCCTTCAGGATGAGCTGTAACATGGTCCACACATCCAAAAGTGTCACTCACTTGATATTATCCGATCTCCAGCTTGAATTTGGTGACCTTTATAACCTAGCTCAGATCCTTGTAGTCTCAACTCTTCTCTTTGCATGATTTTTAGTGGGTTTCCGGGATGCGGCCCATCAAGGCTTACATTATCCCATACCATTTCCAAACAATCAATCACCTTTTCCACATAATATTAGTTACTCACTCCGTGGGCCTCTCCTTTAGTTAATCTCTGCGGTATTTCACTAGTTAAGATTCAACCCTTACCTACCCTGAAAAATTCTGCGTGAAGACGGGATGGGATTTGAAGGGGCGAAGGATAAGGCTTCCGCCTACGCCATTTGTTAAGGGGATTTTATGATGACTCATCCATGGTGGTTCTACGTGACACAAGGAAGGCGTATATCGTTCAGGCTACACCATGCCATTGTAAGGGAGCCTAACTTGGCATAGCTGTAGTGTTTCTATCAAGATCTTGGGTCATGAGAAACATGCTCGATCTTGAATTTGATGGTTTAAGAAGATATTCAGTTGGAATTAACACCCCCATAAATGGAAGGAAATGCTTTAGTGGCTTTACTAGGTTAATGGGACTTCATCAACCTCCTTAGTAGTGACACAATTGCACTACCATGCTATTGAAATTTATACTTACAACTCACACATAGGGATCACAAAAATGCATGTCAATCTCCAATTCCACCAATTTCTCAAATATACACATAGGCTTATTTAGCCCTTTTTTTAATCAGGAAATCATTACATCTTATATCCTTATAAAGCTTAGGGAATTGAACCATCCCTTCAGAAGAATACATAGAACTAATCATTTAACAAGGAATACAGTTTTTAAAAATCACATATTTCACTCATAGGGTTCTATTAGCATCTGAAAGTCCTTTCACAAAAGCACAAGAACCAATGCATATATGTAGGAATATTCATCATAAAAGATTGAAGATTTTTAACTCGAGGAACCAATCATCCCTCATGAAATCAACATTAATTTGGGAATTATATAAACTCATGTATGAAGGAATTATTGTAAGGCTACAAAACTAAGGGAACATTCTTCAGAACTCTAAATCTTACAAGCATAGGTAGATAAACTAATATTCTTACAAAAAACACTAGAATGAGTATTCATGTTTATAATTATTGGTTGGAATCACAAATGCAAAGTCACCACACATAATAATGCACATAAAAACACAATTTTTGTTCCATTACAGGAAATCATAAGAAATCATGTCAAGAATGCAACATCAATTCAACATTTTGACAAGAACTTAGTAGCAAGGAAAGCATATAAACACTTATCTTAATTTAACACTAAATTTGAGGAACTCAGATCGATAATGAAACTCTCCACCCAACCATAGATAAGCTACAACCAAGTATTTAGTGCATCACTTGACCTCGAGCGAGATTCTAGATCTTGAGGTATAGTGTACTTAGAGGAAACTCAAACCAATATTTTAGCTGAAAACATGGTGTCTCAAGGTTGCCTCACCTCCACCTATAAGCTATTAAAATCAAGTAAACACGGTGAACCATTTCATCGGTATAAAACCATCTTCGACTTGGGATATTTAATAAGTATCATAATCTAAAAAAGGGTTTGTTAAGGACACTTTACCTTCACCCACTATCTCATCAAATATCTCACATCAATCTTCCAAAATTACAACTACAAGTAACATCCAGTTTAGGATACTATACAATAAAAAAATCATCAACTCATTATCAAGGGAAGAGAATCCACATTACAAGGATTCTTTTCAATGGAAAACTTACTACTGGACATAAGGAATCACTTCTCTAGGTGATTCATTAGTGAGACAAACACGCAAGCTTTGACCCCCAAGGAAATTCGTGATGTTTCCTCAGCCGCGAAAAACCTGAGTGTTTCTTCTCTAATGTAGAAGGTTCTTCAATCCTTAAGCTTCGAGTGGATTCCTTCAACCTTTAGTCAGTTTTTTCTCAAGCTGTAATTTCTTCTGAACAAGACTCTTCTTTTGGATTGTTCAATTGGTCTCTCAATTCTTCCTCCGAGCAAGCCCTTTTCACCAGGGTTCTTCACCTCATAATTTATGTTCTTTTTCTTTCTTTCTTTACGCAACACTCTTCACGATGCTCCCCCTCCTGCATTTTCCCCCTCATCATTGTAATAGAGTGAAGGAGTATCTCCTGTATCCCCCCCCCCCATCATTGTAATAGAGTGAAGGAGTATCTCCTCCTCTTTCTTAATCAGAATGGTTCTGTCCTTTTAGAGAGGTCTACATAGAAAAACTCCATGGGTAACACAACCCATACTCTCTTGCATGCTTTGACCATACTTCCCCCTTTTGATGCTATCAATTTTCATTAAAAATTATCCTTTCTTGGCTTGTATTTTTTCCCAAAAGAAACATGGGCAAGTCCTTCATTTTCAGTTGAATTTAATACATAGTTAGGTCCATTAAAACCACTCAGTTAGCCATGTTTGATATTTAAACCAAATAACTTCCTCGATCTATCTCCGTCCTCAAACAATGGAATATGTGTCCCATTATCAAAGATTTAAAAATAATTACAATTATTTATAGAAGAGAAATGTTATCCAAGGGATGCTACACACATAATTATGTCATTATTCATATAACAAAATACATAATGTAATTCAAATTGGACACATGTGTGTATAACATATTCAAAAGCCACCATTTAGAAAATGGTTAGTGAAAGGGTTGATCCCATAAGAGCTAGATCATTTTACACCAAATCAAAACTAAAATGAACACAAACCTTGAAACTAGAACCATAATGTGCAACAAATAAATTAGCAACAATATCGTGAGAAGAACATAAATCGGGTTGCAACTAGAAGTGAATTTGATGAGTATTAAACATGTCTTCCAATCAGCAACGTGTTATTGATAATGGATCAATATAGTCCCATATAAACACTAGAATTATTAAGCATTGAGATAAATTATTTCCTTTTCACAAGTATTTCATTTTCTTAAAATAGAATAATAATATTTTGTTGTAAAAGATATCTTTCGGTAAAATTTACATAAGATCGTGAATTGTCGACGCATTTTGAACCAACTAGTGTGGTTCATCTTCAGGATAAGATGAGAAATCTGATCTAGGAGACAGGTTTAAAAAAATGGAGAGAGGATCCAACTAGTCGTTAAGGAATAGCAACTAGTTTGACTGAGAGAGGTAAAAAATAATTTATTAAAATAATTTATTGTTATATTATATTTAATTTAGTTTAATTAGTTAATAATTATAATATATTTTGTTATTATACTATAATATTCTTAATTAAAATAATAAACGAGGTTTCAATAAGTTATTATTTATTATTATAAAAATACAAAAAAAAGATTAAGAATATTAATAATCTAGGAAACATATCTAATAAGGATCGTGAGATTAGATTTATAATAAAATATTAAATAATTTTATTATTATATCAAATTAGTATTCGTTAAAATTATAATATTATTATAATTATTTTAATATTAGTATTAGTATTTAAATTTCTTTATTATTAATAGTTTTATTATATTAATTTATTATTTAAGGTTGAAGGAGCTCTCTTTTTTTTTAATGTAAAAATAAGAATAATAATAAAAATGAATCTAAGGGATATAAAAATGGGGGTAAAAATACAAATGAAATCATAAAAAGGGAATAAAAAAGAGAAAAGAGGGGAAGGGCACTAAGGCTAAACCACGACTAAGGATGAAGGGTCGGGATCCAACATCTACTAACACTCCATCCATCATCTCTATTCACATTAACAAGCCTTTTCTTCATTTCTAGTGCTTCCCTCAACTTACGGTGATGAAAATTGTCAACCTTAGCAATTACCTTAGCTTGTTTGATGAAAATGTGATGCTTCGTCTCTTCCGCGTGTTATGCTAAGGCAGAGGAGCATGACCTACCATGCTTAAGGTCTACCACGTGCTCATGAATCCTTTGATTAATGGAACGGCCAGTTTCACAATGTATGGAGGCCCACACAAGAGCAAGGAATCAGGAAAACCCCTTTACCTTTCGTAGGGCTTCCTGGGTCTTTAACCGATTTTAGAGAACTACGAATAGTATCGAGGGGCTTGAAAGTCGAAGAAACATTATGCTTCTTGCAGATACTAGTGATCTTATCAATATCCCCTTGAATAAATGGGAGGCGAAAAACCTGAGTGTTTCTTCCCTAATGTAGAAGGTTCTTCAATCCTTAAGCTTCGAGTGGATTCCTTCAACCTTCAGTCAATTGTTTCTCAAGCTGTAATTTCTTCTGAACAAGACTCTTCTTTTGGATTCTTCAATTTGTGTCTCATTTCTTCCTCCGAGCAAGGCCTTTTCACGAGGGTTCTTCACCTCATAATTTATGCTCTTTTTCTTTCTTTGTTTACCCAACGCTCTTCACGATGCTCCCCCTCCGGTATTTTCCCCCTCATCATTGTAATAGAGTGAAGGAGTATCTCCTGTATTCCCCCCCCGCCCACATCATTGTAATAGAGTGAAGGAGTATCTCCTCCTCCTTCTTAATCAGAATGGTTCTATCCTTTTAGAGCAGTCTACATAGACCAAATCCATGGGTAACACAACCCATACTCTTTTGCATGCTTTGACAATACAGCCCCCTTTTAATGCTATCAATTTTCATTAAAAATTTTCCTTTCTTGGCTTGTATTTTTTCCCAAAAGACACATGGGCATGTCCTTCATTTTCAATTGAATTTAATACATTTTCAGGTCCATTAAAACCATTCAGTTAGCCATGATTGATATTTAAACCAAATAACTTCCTCAATCTATCTCCCTCCTCAAACAATGGAATATGTGTCCCTTTTTCAAAGATTTAAAAATAATTACAATTATTTATAGAAGATAATGTTATCCAAGGGATGTTACACATATAATTATGTCGTTATTCATATAAAAAAATACATAATGTAATTCAAATTGAATAGATGCGTGTATAACATATTCAGAAGCCACCATTTAGAAAATGGCTAGTGCAAGGGTTGATCCTAAAAGAGCTAGAACATTTCACACCAAATCAAAACTAAAATGAACACAAACCTTGAAACTAGAACCATAATGTGGAAAAAATGAATTATCAGCAATATCGTGAGAAGAACATAAATGGGGTTGCAACTAGAAGAGAATTTGATGAGTAGTAGACATGTCTTGCAATCAGCAACGTATTATTGATAATGGATCAATATAGGTCCATATAAACACTAGAATTATTCAGCATTGAGATAAATTATTTCCTTTTCACAAGTATTTCATTTTCTTAAAATAGAATAATAATATTTTATTGTAAAAGACATCTTTTGGTAAAAATTACATAAGATCATGAATTGTCGACGCATTTTGAACCAACTAGTGTGGTTCATCTTCAAGACAAGATGAGAAATCTGATCTAGGAGACAGGTTTAAAAACATGGAGAGAGAATCCAACTAGCCGTTAAGGAATAACAGCTAGTTTGACTAAGAGAGGTAAAAAATAATTTATTAAAATAATTTATTGTTATATTATATTTAATTTAGTTTAATTAGTTAATAATTATAATATATTTTGTTATTATATTATAATATTCTTAATTAAAATAATAAGCAAGGTTTCAATAAGTGATTATTTATTATTTTAAAAATACAATAAAAAAAGATTACGAATATTAATAATCTAGGAAACATATCTAATAAGGATCGTGAGATTAGATTCTAATAAAATATTAAATAATTTTATTATTATATTAAATTAGTAATCGTTAAAATTATAATATTATTATCATTTTTTTAATATTTTTTTCTGAATAAGACTAATTCTATTGAGAAAAAAAGTATAGTACAACCAGAGCTCGCATAGAAGCAAAGCGAGAGAGAAAGGGAGCCGGAAATGATAGACTATCAACCTCGGTCCCAGTGAACATCCACGACATAAGCAAAAAGGTGAGCAAAAGATAACAGGAAGAACATATAATGAAGAACTAGACTAGGGAGTCGGCCCAGAATGGGTAGAATCTCCCAATCGACATTTTTTTCCTTTCTTTTTACTGACTGTGACCCAGCCATTGTGAGCTGGCTGTATGGGAACCACTTGCAAACTATTCTGCATGTAAGGGGGGGGCTCCTTATCTGAATCTGAGGATGAGGTCTCATGGGTATGCTTCTGCGGAATCGGTGGAGCTGCAGGTTCCACTGGACGTTCTAGGGACTCTTCCTTCGGGGGTTCATGATTCTCCTCTTCCACCTCTATGTCCTCCTCATCAGAGCTAGAGGAATCTATGATATCCATTGGAGGTCTATCGCAAGGTTTCCAGTTCTTGGATTTGGGTTTGCGCGAGGTATTCTTCTTTTTGTCGACGAATGTCGCACAAGTATTCTGAAGATGCCCCGTCTAATGGCAATGGTGACATCTGAAAGCTGTGTTCTCATAGTCTAAGGTTTGCGTCCAGTGAAAGTCCCCCAATTTGAGGTTGATCTGATCGGGGAGCCCTTTACTGATGTCTATTTCTGCGCATATTCTGCCAAAATTGTAAATACCTTTCTCCCCTCGAGAGGTGTCTGTTGCCAGGAAGCGGCCTAACGCATCCCCAATCCCTTGGAAGACAACGAAGTGCCATATATGAGCAGGGAGATTAGGAAGGCGGACCCAAATGGGTAGCTTGGTGATGACAGCCGAAGAGGGGTCGAAAATTTTAATATTAATAGTATTAGTATTTTAAACATTTTAATTATTATATCAAATTAGTATTCATTAAAATAACAATAAGGAATTTCTTTATTATTAATAGTTTTAATATATTAATTTATTATTTAAGGTTGAAGGAGATATTTTAATAATAATAACAATAATAATAATAAATCTAAGGGATATAAAAATGGGGATAAAAATACAAATGAAATCATAAAAAGGGAATAAAAAAGAGAAAAGAGGGGAAGGGCGCTAAGGCTAAACCACGACTAAGGATGAAGGGTCAGGATCCAACATCTACTAACACTCCATCCATAATCTTTATTCACGTTAACAAGCCTTTTCTCGATTTATAGCACTTCCCTCAACTTACGATGATGAAAATTGTCAGCCTTAGCAATTACCTTAGCTTCTTTGATGAAAATGTGATGCTTCGTCTTTTCCGTGTGTTATGCTAAGGCAAAGGATCATGACCTACCATGCTTAAGGTCTGCCACGTGCTCATGAATCCTTTGATTAATGGAACAACCAGTTTCACAATGTATGGAGCCCCACACGAGAGCAAGGAATTAGGTAAACCCCTTTACCTTCCGTAGGGCTTCCCGGGTCTTTAACCGATTTTAGAGAACTACGAATAGTATGGAGGGGCTTGAAAGTCGAAGAAACATTATGCTTCTTCTAGATATTAGCGATCTTATGAGTATCCCCTTGAATAAATGGGAGGTGAACTCTAGATAGCCAATCACTAGAATCTTTTTTATTCCTAGGACCTTTTTCTGCATTTTGAAAAACTCTAAGGACATCAAACCTGATATAGCCACTCTTATCGAAAATGCTCAGGAGGTGGGATTTTTCTTCTTCGAGATGTTGATCATATGAGACTCTTAATGCTATAATAAGTAAGATGTTGAGAACTCCTAAATTGTGAGCTGGGAAATGATATTAAAATAAATAATGCAAATATCAACTACCATCATCTACTAATATTAATGTTTCCCAATAATATTTCTATTCTATACTAAGTTGTAAAAATACTTATGAGTATAAATATGGATACCCCATTAAAATTAACTAGGGATATTAATCGAAAAAATCTACACATGACATAATTAAAACACAAGTGACTAGAAACTTCGGCAAGTTATTCATATGGGTGAAAATTTCCAAAAATAAAATGTGTAATGTTTTGCACTTAAAAAAAAACACTAACAATAATTAAAACATGTTTTCGAACTCCTCCCTATATCATTTTCCCACCTCTAACTCAAATTGAAACATGTATTCAAACTCCTCCCTATGCCATTTTCCCACCTCTAACTCAAATTATTTGTAGGTAAATGCATCCCGGAATCTCATATCCGTTGTGATACACTACTTACGGGTTATTATGCCTTGCACCATGGAATTAAAAGTTCTTCAGATATTTGTATTGGATGGAGGTCAAATAGATCCAATGAGGGTTGACTCTCTTCCCATATATTCAACATGAATGAGATTGCCTCTAATAATGACCCAACAAGGAGTACCTTCATCACCACGTTGGGATTGTTGATTTGTTGATTACGATATACATAGTGAGGTTCCACAATCTTTACCCCTCTCCTCACCCATAGAAAATAGACTACTCATCCAACATAAAAACAAGAAATGTTGCATTGAGACCTTACATATATCTGTCCAAAACTCATGTCATCGTCGTTAACTTACCATATCTTTTGATATTACATTTCCCGTGTTTAGTTAATGGCCTTGCATAAAACAAAAAGTTTGGTATCCGTCACTGGATGTACAATGTGGCGGCCTAAGCATCTCCGGATATGAAAGGAGGCAGTGGCACAAGCCGAGAGCATTGGCCGATGATCGGTTCTAGAACGGAGTAGTAGTTAGGAAAGTATTATATAGACAAACATCAATCTTGTAGAGATATTCTTGAATCGTACAGGATAGATTTCAATGAACCCTAACTCGTGTATGCAGTTCACTGGTTTTATTATTCTATTAACATATAAATATTACAAACATGAGAACAACCTTATACCTAGGTTGATATCCTTCCTGTCTAGTTACATCAACTATGATATATTCACTAATCTTACTTACATCAACTATTACATATATATATATATATATCTATATATTTGCGCTGTATGACATACATATTGTAACATAACATGTTTAATGGTAACCATATATTAAACACAAAAATGATTCAATATTATAGGTTAGCCATATATAAAAGGTAAAGATATAATTAATGAAATAGTTATATATATTGAAATTTTTTTATCAATATTATAGGTTAGGCTTATATAAAAGGTAAATATATAATTAATAAAATAGTTATATATATATTATTCAAACCGTTCATTAAGCTATTTCAAACCTTCAAATATGATAAACCAATGAATTTATTTTGGTAACCATATATTAAACAAAATTAATTCAATATTGTAAATTAGTTATATATTAAAATTAAAGTTATAATTAATAGAATAGTTATATATATCATTCAAAGCGTTCTTTAAGGTATTTAAAATCTTCATAATTCAAATATTATGAAACAATGAATTTATTTTAGGAAAATTAATTTCTTCATGAGTACTTAGTCCAAAAAAAATCCAAATATTATAAAACATTGAATTTATTTTACGGAAATTAATTTCTTGATGAGTACTTAATCCAAGAAAATCTAATAACATAAAGAATAGAGGATCATCGAACTGATTTAACAGGAAAAAAAGATGACAAGAAACAAAATGATAAAAGCTTTTTGAATATAGATACGGGAATAACAATGAAACAATTTAAAAGAAATTTATTATTAAATTGATAATATAGATATGGGAAGAACAATGAAATAATTTAAAAGGAATTTATTAGTAAACTGATGAGTTAAAATAATCAGTCACAGAGAAACTTAAATAAATTTTTGACTGAAATTAATATATTTTAAAAATATATTTATTTTGACATTAATTTATTTTTATTAATAAATTAGTAAAAATTTAATAATATAGAGATTGGAAAAGAAATAATATGATATGAGAGACATCAACGGTTTTAGGAAAATTAATTTGTTAGAGGAAACTTAATAACATAGAGATAGGTTGGTTTAGGGGAACATAGAGATGAGATGGGTTGAATAATGAATTAATTTGAGTAAAATTCATTTAGTGTGGAGGAAATAACTAAAATGAGAGAAACTAATTTATTATAAACAAGTAGAAATCATTTATTTCAAATGATTTAAAAATAAAATGTATCCATATTTACTTTAATTGATTTGGATATTTAGGCATATTTTTTATTCTTTATTGTAAGAGAATTTATTTCAAAGATATTTAAAATTTCATTTATGTTCTATTTTTAACAATTTTTTTTAATTATAAGTATTACATTTTTTTTTATAATAGTGAAATTATAATTTAATGAGAAATTGCACTTAACAGAGTTCGATTTTTTAATTTTTTTTTTTAAGTAATAATCATCCTTAAATGTGTATGCTATTATTTTAGAAGTTCCTAGGTTAAAGGATAATAGATCTCTTTAAATGTGTATTGTGACTTTTGAAATCTTTAACTTGAGAGATAACATATATTTATTCTTAAATAAAATTAATGAAATTTACAATATAATATACTCTAAATATTTATCTTAATTATCGTATAAAATCTATTTAAAATATATGTAATGTTTGTTTATTAATATATAATATCACTATAATCCAATAATATTCCCTATCTAAGCAAACATTCCACATGAATAATATCTAATGGTGATGCAATCCTGGCAAACATTGCATGAAGATGCTTGAATTTAATGGGTTTTATATTTTCATAATTATTTCCCTCTGTGTTGTTTGGATAACTAGCATAACTAGAATGAACATGTTTGTGTAGGCTTTTTTTTTTTTAATATGGAAGAAGCTTGGGCCATTAATTTTCCAATGAAGATGAATATGACTATCTAGCTTGTGTTTTCATTGCACTTCTTAACATGTTCATTGATTACACTAATGATATAATATATTGATTTAAGAAATGATAAAATGAGAAATATAAAACTAAAATAATTTCATGACACATTAAATATTTGAAAAAATATAAAGTAATAAAACATTTTTTTGGTTAGTTGTTAGGTGTAGAAATAATATAAAAAATTTCCAAATACAAATTTCAAGCATGATTACATGGAAGTAATATAACACACAACATGATAAAAATGTAGAAATAAATCTATTTGTAATTTAAATTTATCATTCATGTGAAGTAGCTCTAATTTTTTAATGTTGTAGATGTGTTTGAAACTGTTTTGTATTCCAATAATCGAAATTTTTTGTAGATGGATTTTAACCATGGGCTAATTTTTTGATGTAATTAAAAAAAGAAAATAGGTTCAATAATTTCCATTTTCCTAAAATAATTTACCCAAATTTTGTATGATCAAACAATTTTAGCTAATAATCGTTATTATTTTCTAGAAAATATGTAAAATCCTTAGAAATTTGAATATTATTATAAAAATGTCATCAATCATTTTAGGACTCCATTTTAAGAATTAGTAAAATTGACCAGGGATTTTACACTTTAATATGAGTATGGATCCTTAAAATTTTCCTTGACTCCAATCAACAAGAAAGTTGAATAATTTAGATAATTGAGATATGATTAACTAGATTAAATATCCATTTAATAAGTACATAGTATGTTTGTAAGGGATATTTCCAGGGTACACAAGTTACTAGAAATGTGGGTATATGGGATTATAGAAGCTACTCGAATGGAAAATCGAAACTTGAAATGCAAGTACATATAGAAAGATTTGATTTAATACCATATTTAAGGTGTTATAATGTTGCTGGAGAGAAACGTTCACAAGATGACTTATAGACATTAATGATTAATATGATGAAATTATTTTAACTATGGTGAAATTACTAAAAGTACATATAGAGACATTTTTTTTAACACCATGTTTAAGGTGAGGGAGTCATATTTGAAAGAAACATTTTCTTGATGACCTATAAACATTAACAATTAAAATGGTGACTTTACCATAAGTATGGTAAATGTGTTGAAGGGTAGCTTAGGGAGAGAAAGATGCATAACATTTCTTTTTAGTTGGTGACACTTATGTGGAAATGGTTGATGCAAAGATGGAAGAAAATTTGACCGTTAATCGTTTAGTGAATATGTCGATGACCACCCAACTTGCATTTCCATTGATCTCCATGTTAATTAGTACATTCATTTTAGTGATGATATAGTGTAAATAATTCATTGCATTAGTTTATGACATAATAAAATGAGCAATGTGAAAACTGAAAACCTACCATAAAGAATTTGTGGTTTTATGATAATGACATATAATGGATATAATCAATAGTGAATTATTTATACAATAAATATCAATATTTATTTTAGTGTTTGTACGATATAATAAGTTATTTGTTATGTTCATAAATTCTTCTTTTAGTGAAATCATAATATCACACATGTATTTGCATAATATTAAATAATAAAATTATTTAATTATATATTAATAAATACCTCCTAGTAAAAAAAATTTGAACCCCTCCGCAATATATCCTTCCAATTGTTAAAAAACAAAAAAAACAGGAAACAAAAACTCCACTAAATTCCTCTTTTTATGTTGGGAAATATATAGAGATCCCTTGTTATTCTGAATTTCCCACATCCTACACCAAATACCTATTACCTATTATAAATTTAATGTATTTTTCACAATTTTAAATCCCATTCATTAATGACCATGATAACGTATTGATTGCTTCGTAGGTTTACTTTATTTAAATTACATATATTTAGAGGTTCATAAAGCGAATAATTTAAAAAATATATATATTTTTTCGATTGTTATTATAATGCTTTAATCATAATGAGCCAACACAATTTCAAAGAATTTATTTTGAGATTTAAGTTAGTCACACGGATTGATGTTAGAGAAAACAACTATAAACGTTGGAGAAAAAAAGAGAGGAAATGTTTGATCATTACTACAATATCTCAAGGTTTGAACGTTATTTGATTTGAACTTCTTCTTCCATATGATCTACAATAAAATAAAAGTTAAGTTAGTAAATATTATTATAGGAAAATTTAAAAGATTTAGATTGAGAACATAATTATGTAATATATTTATAATGTGCATAAAATTATTCTATTATCATGAAATATTTTTATATTGTTATTATTTACTTTATCACTCGTGTAATTTTTAAAATGATTTGAATAAACCTGAGCGAGGAAAGTTTGGATTTCTATAATTTTTTTAATAGTAATAATACTTTTTAAAATTAACTTAGTCCCATGAAGTGTATAGTAATTGGTAAATATACGATTATTAAATTATAAGATGTTGTAATGAGTTTTTCACTATGCCATTATGGCATTGTGGAAAAAAATATTGCAATCATTGTTGGAACCTTACATGGCATTGCGATTTTTTTCAACGTCAAATTGTGACACTACAATAGGGACTCGTATTGTGATGTTTGCATCAAACAAAAATAAATCCAACATCGTATTGTTCTCTTCAGATGAGAAGTAATATGATATTGATTGTTGCAATGTTACATTACATTACAATTTCTTCGATGTTACCTCTCAACATTACAAAAGTAGGGATTATTAATCCATTGGTTTTATAGTATTAATCCCCTGGGTTTATGAGTTCCTTGTTTTTATAATATTAATCACTTATATTTATAATATTAATCCACATAGTATATAATATTAATCCATTGGGTTTACTAATGCCTTGGGTTTATAATATTAATCCATTGGGTTTATAATATTCGTTCCTTAGGTTTATTGATCCCTTGGGTTTATAATATTGACCCATTTATTAAAAATATAATCATGTGCATGTATATATCTATTGGGTTTATAATATTGATCCCTTTATTCACAATCTAATCGCTTGGATATATTAATCCCTTCGATTTATAATATTAATCTTGAATGGGTTTATAATGCTAAACACTTGGGTTTATAATATTAATTATACATTGGGTGTGCTAAACACTTGGGTTTATAATATTAATTATACATTGGGTGTATTAATCCGTTGGGTTTATAATATTAATTTCCCAGGTTTATTAATAATATTAATAAATGTGGATTTAGCAGACCCTTTCAACTCTCCATTTGTTTCTAATAGTAATCCCTTGGGTTCTTAATGTTAATCCTTTAGGTTTTCAATTCTTTGGTTTTATAATATTGATGCGCTCATTTTATTAATCCCCTAGGTTTAAAATATTAATCCCTTTAACTTTAAACCCTTATAGTTTATAACCTTGATCACTTGGATTTATTAATCCCATGGGTTTATTATATTAATCTCTTAAGTTTATTAATCCCTTGAGTTTTAATTCCCTGGGTTTAAAATATTAATATTTCAGGTTTTTAATTACTAGGTTTTATAATATTGATCCCTTGGTTTTATCATATTAATCCATTGTGTTTATAAATCCCAAGCTTTATCTTTTTAATAAATTTGGTTTATAATGTTAAGAAATCTTTGGGTTTAATAATTCCTTGGGTTTATAATATTAAATTTTTGGGTTTATAATATCTCGTAAAACATTTGGGTTTAAAATAGTGATGTTTGAATGTTGGAGAGAGCTATCGAATATCACATTGTGATAAAATTTGTCGCTAGTGACAAGCAATATGGCAATCATTATTGTAACCTTACATTACATTGAAATTATTTTCAATGTCCGATTCTGAAAATACAATATGGCTTCATGTTGTGACATTAAAATGGTATAAAATCAATCCAACATCGTATTGTGACAAACATTGTCATAATGTGACAATAGATCTGATACTAATTATTAGAATGCGACATTACATTGCAATTTATCCAATGTTGCATCTCAAGATTAAAAAAGTAGGGTTTATTAATCCCTTGTTTTTATAGTATTAATTCCTTGATTTTATTAATTCATTATGTTTATAATATTAATCTCTTAGGTTTATAATATTAATCTCTAGGGTTTATAATATTAGTCCCTTGGGTTTTTAAACCCTGGGCTTTATTACATCAATCCATTGGGTTCATAATATTAATCCATCAATTTTATTAATCCCTTGGGTTTATTAATCGCTTATTGTTTCTAATCCCTATGATTTATAATATTAATCCTTTGGATTTTTAATATTAATAATTTCTTGGAGTTATTAATAAGTTCGGTTTGTAATATTAATCCATTGGGTTTATAATAGTAATCCGTTACATTTATTGATCCATTGGGTTTATAATATCAATCCATTAGGTTTATAATATTCATCCCTTTATGATATCAATCCATATACCAACTCCATGGGTAACAAAACCCACACTCTCTTACATGCTTTGACCATACTTCCCCCTTTCAATGCTATCAATTTTCATTAAAAATTATACTTTGCTTGTATTTTTTCCCAAAATACACATGTGAATTGCCTTCATTTTCAGTTAAATTTAATACATAGTCAGGTCCATTAAAACCACTCAGTTAGGCATGACTGATATTTAAACCAAATAACTTTCGCAACAAATCTCCTTCCTCAAGAAATGGAATCTGTGTCTCTTTCTCAAACATTTAAAAAAATTTATATAATTACTTACAGAAAATAAATGTTATCTAGGAGATGTTACACATATAATTATGTAATTATTCGTATAACACAACATATTGTAATTCAAAATTACACAAATATATGTATAACATATTCAAAAGCCACCATTTAGAAAATGGCAAGTGCAAAGATTGATCCCATAAGCACCAGATCACTTTACACTAAATCAAAACTAAGATGAATACAAACTTTGAAACTAGAGCCGTAATGTGCAACAAATGAATCAATAACAATATCGTGTGAAGCACATAAATGGGGTGCAAAACATGTCCTCAAATCAACAACATGTAATTAACAATGGATCCATATAGGTCCATATCAATCCTAGAATTATTAAGTATGGAGAGAACTTATTTCCTTTTCACAAATATTTCAATTTCTTAAAATAGCATAATAATATTTTATTGATATATAAAATAAATAATACAAATATCAACTACTAATATTAATATTTTCCAATAATATCTATAATCTAATACTGAGTTGTAAAAACACTTATGAGTAAAAATATAGTTACCCCATTAAAATGAACTAGGATTTTAATCGACAAAAACTACACATAACATAATTGAAACATAAGTGGCGAAAAACTTCTGCAAGTTATTCATATGGTTGAATATTTCCAAAAATAAAATGTGTAATGTTTTTCACTTGAAAAAAATATCTAACAATAATTCAAACAAGTTTTCGAACTCCTCCCTCTGTCATTTTCCCACATCTAACTCAAATTGAAATATCCAAGCTCCTCCATGTGTCATTTTCCCACCTCTAACTCAAATTATTTTTAGGAAATTGCATCTTGGAATCATGTTTTTGAACTCCTCCCTCTATCATTTTCCCACATCTAACTCAAATTGAAATATCTATTCAAGCTCCTCCATGTGTCATTTTCCCACGTCTAACTCAAATTACTTGTAGGAAAATGTATCTTGGAATCTCATATCCGTTGTGATACATTACTTACGGGTTATTATGCCTTGTACCACGGAACTAAAAGTTCTTCACATATTTGTATTCGATGGAGGTCAAATAGATCCAATGAGGGTTGATTCTCTTCCGCTAATAATAACCAAACAAGGAGTACCTTCATCACCACCTTGAGATTTTTGATTCCAATATACATAGTGGGGTTCCACAATCTTTACCCTTCTCCTCACCCATAGAAAATAGCCTACTCACCCAACCTAAAAACAAGAAATCGTGCATTGAGACCTTACATATATCTGTCCAAAACTCATGTCATCGTCGTTAGCTTACCATGTCTTTTGATATTACATTTCCCGCGTTTAGTTAATGGTGTCGCATAAAACAAAAAGTTTTGTATCCGTCAGTGGATGTACAATGGGGGGGCCTAAGGATCTCTGGATATGAAAGGAGGCAGTGGCACAAGCCGAGAGCATTAGCCATGATCGGTTCTAGAAGGGAGTGATAGTTAGGAAAATATTATATAGACAAACAACAATCTTGTAGAGATATTCTTGAACCATACAAGATAGATTTCAATGTACCCTAACTCGTGTATGGAGTTCACTGGTTTTATTATTATATTAACATTTAAATATTACAAACATGAGAACAACTTTATAACTAGGTTGATATCTTTTCTAAGTCTACTTACATCAACTATGATATATTCACTAATTTTACTAACATCAACTATTATATATTTTATTTTTTTGCGCTTCTACGACATAGATATTGTAACATAACATGTTTAATGGTAACCATATATTAAAAAGATAATAATTCAATATTATAGGTTAGTCATATATAAAAAGTAAAGATATAATTAATAAAATTGTTATATATATTAAACAAAAAAGTATTTCAATATTATAGGTTAGTCCTATATAAAAATTAAATATATAATTAATAAAATAGTTATATATATTATTCAAACCGTTCATTAACCTATTTCAAACCTTCAATATTCAAATATTATAAAGAAACGAATTTATTTTGGTAACCATATATTAAACAAAAATTAATTCAATATTATAGATTAATTATATATAAAAAATAGAAATATAATTAATAAAATAATTATATATATTATTCAAAGTATTCATTAAGCTTTTACAAACCCTCAATATTCAAATATTATGAAGCAATGAATTTATTTACGGAAATTAATTTCTTGATGACTACTTAACTCAAAAAAACCCCAAATACTATAAAACATTGAATTTATTTTTCGGGAAATTAATTTCTTGAGGAGTACATAATCAAATAAAACCCAATAACATAAAGAATACATGATCCTCGAACTGGGAAAAATATTGAAAACAAAAAAGATGATAAAATATAACAGAAGACCAATAAAATAATTTAAAAGAAACAAAATCATAAAATATAGTGGAATAACAATAAACTAATTTAAAAGAATTTTATTAGTAAATTGATGACGGCCAATAATTCATGAAAGAGAAACTCAAATAAAATTGAAAGAGAAACTCAAATAAATATATGAGTGAAATTAATATATTTTAAAAACATATTTATTTTTATATTAATTTATTTTCATTAATAAATTAGAAAAAATTTAATAATATAGAGATCGGAAGAGAAATAATATGATAGGAGAGAAATCAATCATTTTAGGGATAAGGAGTTGATAATTTCTTCTAAGAGACTCAATAAATGATAGAAATAAATATAGAGATGTTGCAATTTGATAAATAAATGATGGAATTTTCAATATATATATGTGTATGTGTTTTTTTAGTTTTATAAAATATTGTGATTATAACAATAAATCATCACTAAAATTATTCACTCGGCATTATAAAAATGGTTCTCAATAAGGAGAGAAATCATTTGATTTATTATATTGCTTTGAAATATAGTTAGTAATATATAATCACTATTAGTTATTTCTTTTAATGTTATTGATAAGTAATCATTTAAAAAAGACAATATTGTAATTAAAATAATTTATTATTTTAAATGATTGACAAAAAGATAAATTTTCCACAGTATAAAGTATGATGCTATTTAGTTATATTTATAATGGATAGGTTTTTTTGTGAACATTATTTATATTTAAAGTATTTTACCTAATCACAATTAAAGAGGCAGCAAAGAAGAAATCTAAACTTGCGCATTAAATTTGTACAAGATGTGTATTTAGAAACAAAATTTGCACCATATCAGTTATGGTACAATTATCAGATACATGTCAGTTTTGGTACAGATGAATTTGTAGACAAATGATGGCGCAATAAATCCCCCACCCTACACCAATCAAAATAACAAAAATAAAATAAAAATACAAAAAAAATTAAGATTCAAATGTTTACATTAAAAATTGCAACATTAATTTTTATTCCACCAAAAACAAATGTAAATTCAATGCACAATCGAATACGTGACACCTTGCGGACGTAGGGATAATAAGTAATTAATGCATAAGGTACGGGTTCAAAATTTGTCTTGGTTACAATGTTGTATTTGATTATGGTCCAGACAAGTGACAAGTGACAACCCAAAAGCATAAAACAATCAACTAGGTCACAGTTTTTTTGAATCACTAACAATTTGGCAATAAGAAGTGAAAAATATTAACCAATCAGAGAAAAGAAAAATAGATTTATAGAATATAAATAAATAGATAATAAAAATGACTAAAGTTAAACAATAGAAAAACATAAAAAAGTTTAAATCAAAATAAAATTAATGTCAAATCAGTAGCAAAACTAATGCAATATACCTGTGGCGACAGGTACAATAATAATCAATCTTGCTTAAAATTACTGACAAAGAAATAAATTGACATCATTTCTTTGTTTGAAAGCAGTTCAGACAATTAAAAACTAGTTAAATATTTTATGGTGTTAAAATACTTTCCTCACACCTTGTAAAAAAAAGCCTTTTTGATAACTGTGCAATTTTTTTATGTTCATTAATGCCAAATTAATTACTATGTTTTACTTTCGCGTCGTGCAGAATGTTGACATCATAATTGTTACGGTTCTTCTTTACCATGCGAATGGGCTTTGGGACATCTGGTCCATATCTAAAGAGAATTAATGGCTTGCTATAATACCCGTACATGATAATTCAGTGTAATGCACTTGTCTTAGACTAAAGTGCCACAATCGAACCGCCTTTCCCATGAATACACATTCCATGCATTCAATCAACTAGGTCACATATTTTTTGAATCACGAAGCATTTGGCAATAAGAAGTAAAAAGTATTAACTAATCAGAAATAAGAAAAATAGATTTCTATAATATAAATAAATAAATAAATAATAAAAATGGCTAAAGTTAAACTATAGAAAAACATAAAAAAATTTAAATCAAAATGAAATTAATGTCAAATCAATAGCAAGGGAAATGCAATATACATGCGGTGCTAGGTATAATAACATGGAGATTGATTGGCTTAGGGGAACATAGAGATGGATTGAATAATGAACAAATTTGAGTAAATTTCATTTAGTGTGGAGGAAACAACGGAAATGAAAGAAATTAATTTATTATAAACAAATGGATTTGAAAAATGTAGAATTAATTTATTTCGAATGATTTAGATATTCAAACATATTTTTTATTCATTATTGTAAGAGAATTTATTTTAAAGATATTTAAAATTTTATTTACCCTCTATTTTTAACATTATTTTTTAATTATAAGTATTATATATATATATATATATATATATATATTAAAATTCTAATTCAATGATAAATTGTACTTAACAAAGTTCAAATTTTTGTGTTTTTTTAAAGTAATAATTGTCCTCAAATGTGTATGCTATTATTTTAGAAGTTCCTAACTTAAAGAGTAATCCATCTCTTTAGATGTGTATTATGACTTTTAAAGTCGTTAACTTGAATTATAAAAAATATTTATTCTTAAATGAAATTGATAAAATTTACAATATAAGTATAATCTAAATATTTATCTAGACTACCATATAAAATACATTTAAAATATATCTAATGTGTGTTTATTAATATATAATATAAATATAATCTCCATGCCTCTCAACATTACAAATGTAGGGATTGATAATCCCTTGGTTTTATAGTAGTAATCCATTTTGGTTTATCACTTCCTTTTGTTTATAATATTAATATCTTATGTTTATAATATTAATCCATAAGGTTTATAATATTAATCCCTTGGGTTTACTAATAAATTGGGATTATAATATGAATCCCTTGAGTTTATAATACTGATTCCTTAGTTATATTGATCCATTAGGTTTATAATATCAATCCATTCGGTTTATAATATTTATCCCATTATTAAAAATATAATCACTTGCGTTTATATATATAATGGTTTTATAGTATTCATCCATTTATTAAAAATATAATTGTTTGGTTATAAAAATACCTTCGATTTATAATATTAATCATTAATGGGTTTATAATATTGATCTTATGGGTTTATAATGTTAAACCATTGGGTACCCTGGATGCGGGTGATCGCTAGGTACCGCGACGTGGCAAATCCTCTGCAAGGCGCATGGCACATCCACATGGTTTTTCATGGCCTCCATCTAAATGCTCTTAAATGGGGAAGATATTCACCCGATGCCTACATTAACCCATCTGCTTCAAGATTTTACAGCTGTCCAGCCTTCTACCCTTCCCGGTATTTCATGGTGCCCAACACTTTCATTCCTAATGTCTTCTCCTATAGTTTGTTAGTGTCTGCCAAATTTTTAGGTCTTTGTCCGAGGCACCCTAGATTCCATTCCTCGCCACCTCTGTAGCTTGAGGCAACATACCAAATTTCCTCCAACAAGTCCGCTTCTCTCATCGTCGCTCCAGAGCCCACTTGCAATGCCATGCCTCAGTGTCACAAGATGCGCTGCTGCAGAGGCCATGGAAGAGGCCAGTTCTCTCGCCCTCTCATATCCCTCCATGATGAAAGCCACTCCACCATCCATGAGGACAATTCAACCGAATTTCGTCTCAATTTCAACTCCACCGATGCTCTAGGCCATCATTTCGTCTCAGCCACTCTTTCGGTGGTTCTTCCAGAATTCCCATCCATCTCTGTTGGTTCTGGGTCTCGAAAACGTTTTAGAATGTCTACCATATCCTCATCCTACCCTCAACACTCCATAAATTTAGAGGCCCTACCTAACAAAGCAGCCACGCATTCCTCCAACAACAAAGGGAGCGACAGCTTAGTAAAAGATGATAAGGATATGGGTGCAGGTGTGCCTTCTACTTCAATGCCAGAGCCTACTATGCAGTCGTCGAAGAAGGAAGAGGACTCCTCTGAAGACTACGACTGCTTCATAGTTGAAGAGCTTCATCCACAAGATCAGTAGCATGTCTCGCTGCATTAGAATCAGTTTTGAGAGGTTTACTACTTAGCTAAGTTTCATTTTAATGTTATTATTTTTTTCTTGTTCCTGCATAGCACTATAATGTTTTGGATAGTTATGGTAAATTCTTGTTTCCCCAATCGGGGCAATAATCTATGGATTGGTTTCCCCAACTCGGGTAGTCACATTTTTGTGTTTTTGAACTCTACACATGACAGAATTGGCTAGCATAGAAACTTCGGTGGGATCGTTACAAATTGTAGTTTTATGAGCCATATAATAGAATCAGTCTTATTTAAAAAAAAAAAAAATTAAGCCCTTGGGTTTATAATAATAATTATACATTGGGTGTATTAATCCCTTGAGTTTATAATAATAATATCTCGGGTTTATTAATAATATTAATGAATGTGGATATAGTAGACCCTTTCAATTCTCCATTTGTTTCTAATAGTAATCTCTTGGGTTCGTAATATTAATCCCTTAGGTGAGGTTAACTTTACTGCTTGATGGCTCCGCTAGGGTTTCTACGCAAACCCTGATTCATTCTCTTTCGTGTCCTCTGGTTCGTCGCTTGGTTCCCCTTGGCCTCTCCGCTAAAGAGTTTCCCATGCATCTGGCCTCCGGAGGGGCGAGCACGGCCCCCGCTCCTCTCAACACCCCTTCTTCTGACAATTATGCCGCTGCAGACAAAAACGCCAGCCAAGGTCTGACCCCGCAGACTGACTCTGCCCAGGTTTTATCTACTGATGTATCTGGTGATGCCGCCTCAGGATCTGTGGCCACTAAAGATAAAATGGTAGAGAGGATCGCCTCCATGACTCTCCCATAAGCGTCCTCTGCCACCTGCATCCCAAAAGCTATTAAGCGAATCAAAATAGATCTCCCCAGCCATCGAATCAATGGGCATATTCAATTTATGAAGGATCATGCCCTCATTGGCAAGTTTATTGGCCTATGGCCAACTTAAAAAGCTTTGCAAGTATGGATACTCTCCAAGTGGAAGCCTAAAGGACAGGTAACCCTGAAACTTGGCCCCAAATGTTTCTTTACCACTATTTTCAATTGTCTGGAGGACAGGAATCACATCTTTGAGGAAGGCCTGTACTTCTTCAACTTTGCAAGCCTTTATCTCTGTGACTAGAAAGAAGAATTCAATCTAGAAAAAGATGATTTCAATTGGGCACCAGTCTGGATCCACATGTACTCCTTACCATAGGTATACTGGTACGAAGAGACCTTAAAGGATATCGATAATGTTTTAGGATAGTTCATTAAATTTGCGCAGGAAACCAAACTTAGGCGATATACCTCTTATGCTCGGATCTGTGTTTATATGCATCTGGCCAAAGCACTCACAGATTCAATAAGCCTATTTCATGATGACTTCGAGTGGGTTCAAACTATAGACTATGAGCATGTCCCCTTTCGCTATAGGAAATGTCATGAACACGGTCACCTATACCGTGATTTTCCTCTGAATCATCTGCAGAAAACTTCCACCCCTGAGCACAGTAAAGATGCTGATGGTTTTACAAGGGTCACCAATCGATGGAAGCATTCCAAGAAAACCCCTATTCCCTCAGAGGCACCCAAGAAACCTAATATGAGCAATAGCTTCGAGGCTTTGGCAGTGCAATATAATGGAGGATCCCCAAACTCAGGCCCCCACTTTTGATCTGTCCCACTTACCCTCTACTCCTCTAGACAAGCCATTCACCCTTGTTCTAGATAACACCAACTCTGTCGCTTCCACTTCAGTAGATAACACTGAGAAAGAGCTTGCACTCAAATATTCACTCATGGAGATCGATATTAATATAGCTATCGGAACCCAGCACGGTCAGGAAAATGCAGACCAGAACACGCCGTCACACATGGAAGAAGAACCAGAGAGTATAGATGTGGGAGATTTGGATATACTTGGCCTGGAAACAACTTTTCATCAGCGCGACTACAGCACAATACATCCTCGACAAATAAATATCCTGGAGGTGGTTTTATCCAGAGCGCAACAGTGCAAATCCCTTGGTATACAAGCCGGAAGCCCCTAGGATGGAAAAAAAATAATGAAATAATCCAAGAAAAGAGGACGCAAAACAAATCTGCGGCGGACCATCATCATAGGAGAATTGCTTGTGGAATCCAGGTGATTCCCCAAGTTGACCAAGTTGTACAAGAATCTCCCCCGCAGTTCCTCATGAAGCTCATGTCATGGAACGTGAGGGGGCTTAATAGCCCAACGAAACACCGAATGTTAAAAAACATGACTCAGCAAGATAAGCCCTCCATAGTCTATCTGCAAGAAACGAAATGCGATAGCACAGTTCTAGAAAAGATCCTGAATAAATCTTGGTCAGGCTCCCGCTTAGTTTCAGTGGACGCCTCAGGAGCATCTGGAGGTCTCGCTATCATATGGAACCCTCAGGTTCTTTCCCTCTATGACTTTCACGCCTCTCATTATTTTATAAAAACTACTTTCCATTTAGTGGGGACCAACACACATGGCCACCTCACCAATGTGTATTTTCCTCAAGACCCACAAAAAAAAATGGAATTGTTGGATACTCTTACCAAGCTCAAATCTATCAGGAGCTTCCCCTTATGGATATGCGGGGGTGACTTTAACCTGATTACGGCTCTGGAGGAAAAATCTAGGGGCCACACCAGATTGGAGGAGGATAGCATCAACTTCAAAGACTTCATTCCTAGTAATATACTCATGGATCTACAAACCTCCAATGGAACCTACACTTGGACCAATAAGCATAAGGGCACTCAGCATATTGCCTCTCGGCTGGATCAATTCCTAATGACTGATAATGCAATTCATCTTGGCGGGGATTTCCAGTCCTCCATATTGCCTCAACCTGGTTCTGATCAGTGGCCCATCATGTTGCAATGGACTCATCTGGGATCAAGATGCAATCGACCCTTCCGCTTCGAATTGTTTTGGTTCTCTCATCAAAACTTCAAAGAAGTGGTCACTGAAGCATGGCATTCCTTCACTCCTCCGGCAGGTTCCAAGATGTACCTGTTCCAAGAAAAGCTTAAGAGCCTCAAGAACACACTCAGAGCTTGGAACCACACACATTTTGGGAACATATTTGCCCACAAAAAAGAACTTGAGCAGAAAATGAGCACCCTGCAGCAATGCATCATTTCTGAGGGACGATCGAATGCGTATGACCAACAGGAGAAAGAACTTCTCACCAAAATAGAAGACAGGAGGCAACAAGAAGAAACCTTGTGGCGTCAGAAATTCTGGATCAGATGGCTGAAGGATGGGGAGAAAAATACCAAATTCGTTCATAGGTCCACCATTCAACGACGAATGCACAACAATATTGCTTTTGTCAAGAATCCGTAGGGAGACAGACTCGAGGTCCATGAAGAGATTGAACATGAATTCAAAGAATAATTTTAGGACATTCTGAGTGAACCACAAGGAGACAGGACTCAAGCCATACACACTGTCACGTAACACATCCCAAAAATCATCACTGTAGAACATAACAGCATGCTCCTCCAGCCAGTCACTCTCCAGGAAGTGGAGGAAGCCATGGCACAACTCAAAGATGGAAAAGCACCTGGCCCTGATGGGTTCACTGCAAATTTTTTTCATGCCTTCTGGGAGCTGATCAAATCAGAAGTATGGGAGCTTGTGGAAGAATCTAGGTCAATGCATTGGCTTCTTCCCTCTCTCAATACGACTTTCATCGCTCTCATTCCCAAGGAAGAGGATTCCAGCACTCCAGATAAATATCGTCCCATTGCGCTCTGTAATGTTATCTAAAAACTTATTTCAAAAGTCGTGGCCATCAAGCTCAAGCCTCTTCTCCCTCTCCTCATCTCGCCTGAGCAGACGGGCTATGTGGAAGGGCATCAGATCCTGGACGGAATCATCGTCTCACATGAAATGATACATTCTCTGAAGATCCTGAAGAAAACAGGTATGATTCTCAAGCTAGACCTCTCCAAAGAATTTGACAAACTAAGCTGGAATTACATCAAACAAATCCTCTTAGCCTTTAGTTTTAGTGCTGCCTGGAATCGTTGGCTCATGTATCTCATTTCTTCCCCTAGGTTTTCCATCCTTTTCAACAGTTCTCCTTCTAAGCCTTTTCGATCCTCTCGAGGCATTCGTCAGGGTGACCCTCTGTCCCCTATTCTCTTCATTCTCATGGCATAGGGTCTTAGCCATCTTATCCATCATGCTTTCTCTTCCAATTCTATTAAAGGAATTTCTCTTCATGATCGTCCCCCCATTTCTCACCAACAATTCGTGGATGATAATATGCTATTTGGTCATCCTTCTATCCAAGAAGATTTAGCCTTTCAGTCCTTGTTGGACCTCTTTTTAGTTGCCTCAGGCACCACCATAAATGACTCAAAATCACAAATTTTCTTCTTCCATACTTCCATCATCACCCAACGTAACATTGCAATAATTCTGGGTTTGACAATAGTTGTGCTTCCCTCGAAGTATCTAGGAGCACCCCTCATCGATTCTGCCATTAAACACTCTTCATGGAGAATTCTTCTTGATAAATTAGAAGCAAGGCTCTCTTCTTGGACCTATCGCTCACTCAACATCGCCATCAGGCTCATCCTCATCAAATATGTTCTCCAAGCCATGCCTCTTTATCTCTTTCCATTTGGCCGCCCCCCGCGCCGCTCCCGTGCCTCCCGTGACTCAGCCTCCTTAAGGTCACATAACATAACTCAGATAATATTATATATATATATATAATATTATCTATATATCTATATAATATTAGTTTATATTTCTCAAATCAGTTTTTCAGAGTTTTGTCCAACTCTAGCTGATCAATAGGCCCTTCCTCAAACTTTCAGCTTTTCAAGCTTTTCAAGCCTTATAGACTTTTCTTAAAGATCTATAATCATAAATTAAAGATCAAAGTATAGATGTACCCATCCACATATACATCTATCTATATTTAGTTAACCTTCGTTGCTCCAACTACTTTTTCAGCAGTTTATATGGAAGGTAAATAGCTGCTCTTTTCTTAGTATTTTTAAATATGCTTACAATCTTCCTTTACACATACTTTTATCACAGATAACTGTACGGCTCTTCCCTTATATTATTGTTATGATTATTCAACATACTTGAAATTTTGATGCCTCTGAAACTCTTCCCTTGGAAGTATAGGATTTAGAAATTTTTCTCAAATCAAATGGAAGTAAGGAAACCGAAGTTGATATTTTATACCCTCTAGATTTAGTTCCTCGTTCTTAGTTAGGAGTTAATTTTTTTGTTTCTCATGATTAAACTTCCATGACATAAAACAATACAAGTCTAAGTTCTACAATCCTTGTCATTGCAGTATGACCACTCTACTGCCATCAATACTGTTATGACAGGTGTAGTTGTTTTGTGCTTGCTGTTCCTGGTTACTGTTTTGCTAACATTTTCTGTTTATACACACAGCAAATAACTATTCATTTAAAAGACAGCAAGCTACACATGTACATTGTTATTAGATTAGATATTCAAACAATCTATCATCTCTACTTCATTACTACAAGGTACTCATCCCTATAATCCAACCATTTGCCTCTGCTATCAATAGCTCTAGTTTGCAATTTCATGAGTTACTGAACAAATAGTAAATCTAAATTTTGCATAATGAACCATAACATAACAATTCATAAAACATTGATATATTTAATACAGACTTAAATAAATCTCCAAATTTATGCATGCATACCGATACTATGACCAGTCCTCCCAACCTTAGAGTTCTCTTTGTCTCCCAGAACTCACCCACGAGCTGAGATCCTCCCAGAACAGACTAACCTCAATCTGTTCTGGAGCAGCTTATTTAAGCTATGCTTTCCCCAAAGCCTGTTTCCAATTCTGCGTCTAGAATTTCAGGATGCTTTATTCCTGTTTGCCTAGGCTTCCCTTATTTAGGGGCTTTAAAGCTGCTTTCAGCTTTTCCAGCTTTTCCAGCTTTTTACCTCTTCCCAACTACTTTCCTCATCATTGGGGAATTTAGATTTTTCCTCAAAAATGTAAATTAGAAATAATTTCTTTCAAGGATTTTTGAAATATTTTGGGGAAAGTCTTTACCTTTTCCATAACCTCATGGATTAGGCATATGATCTCAATTTCTCATTTGGTCATAGTGCATACACAAAATAATTATTTATTTTTCATAAATAAATAATTAACCACATCCACACAAGTACCTATCCATTGGGGTCCACTCCCCTTTGGATTTATGTTCCAATATCTAATTTGAAAAGCATAGAACTTGGGGGTGTTACATATTCCCCCTCTGAAAACAAACACCATCCTCGGTGTTGACAACTATCTACTTAGTTTATTTTGAAAATAAATTTGAATGCTTTTCCATCATCTCAGCTTTTCTGTTCCATGTAGCTTTTTCAGCAGCAAAGTGCTCCACTGCACCTTTACTCTAGCTACTGTTTGATTTCACAATTCAACTTCTTCCCGCTCTCAGAGTTGAGGCGGCTCTAGAAGGAATTCATCTTCTGGTTCCACCTGGATCACATTCCAATCAATAATGTGAGAAGCATCATGTACAAAAATTATTTTTTTTTCCAACAAGGAGACATGAAACACATCATGAAATTTAATATGCAAGGGTAAGGCTAGTTTATAAGCCATTAGTTTACCTCCTTTCCAACACCTTCCCCGGTGTTACACTTTTGATTTTTCAACTTTGACAAAGATTTCTTCTTCGTCCTTGATTTGTTTCCAGCAGATTACTCTCCTGCTTCCACTCTATTTACTGGTGCCTTATGCAGTTGATTTTCTTCCTACTTCTTTGCAAGAAGTCTGTCTGGAAGATCCTTTATTCTGTTTTCTCTGTCAACAATTCATACCAATGTAAGTAATGTCAGGTACATACAATTGATAATCCACAACAACATTCTGCATTTCAATAAACTTAAGAAATTCAGCTATTAGTCAAACCGTTCAGGTTCATAATAGTTTAGTGCACTTTTAGTACACTACTTATCCTTTCTTGTTTTTCAGTGAGATTCTTTCCTCACGCAACTTGGTCCAGTTCAACTTTTCTTGATTTTCTAGGTGATTTATCTTCACCCTTTTTTTTTTTCTCTCCTTGTTTCCAGAGTGTATAATTTCCTGTTACACACTTGGCTAACCAATTTTACAACTTTTCATTAGTACTCATAAATGAAAGAAAACAATTGTATCATATGCATGATTATGCTTACCCTTTCTCAGTTCACATCTGTACTTCCAGCATCTTCTCATTGTTTTCTTTTGCTAGTCAATCAATTTAATTAGTAATAACTAGCCTCGTTAATAATCTCTATAATTCAATTCTTACTTCACACATGAAATTTTTTTTTTTTTTTTTTTTTTTTTTCTCTAACCTCTTTTATGAATTGTATCCACTAGTTCAAAACGTACGTGAATAAATTTGGATCTGATGGGTTTCCCCACACCCAAGTCCAACTGCATCTCATCCTCTTTTCTCTCAGTTGGTAGCTGTGTGATTTCACACTATTTCCCTGTCTTGAATTTAAGACTCAGGAAATTTAAATTTAATAAAATTTACACCACCAAAATTTTATAGTGTGAATACATATTCCTTTTATAGTGATATATGTAATTACTCTGATTCCTCACATTCACAAGTATTAATACTTGATAATACCAAAAGTAAATTTGACACAGTTTCCCCTTTTTCAAAGAATCACCAGAATTTATGCATTTACTTTTAATTGTATGTTCATGCTTTACTAATTCCAATGATGATTCACCAACTATATCTATATGTGAATTTTACAAAACCCATTAAAAATCAATTCATGGTTTATATAGGTTTTCAGTTATACCCTTGCTAGCCCACCTGGGAAATTTGATTTATCCCTTCATTCATTCATTTATAACTCAATGTAATGGATTTGCATTACATTATTTAATATGCAATGGTCCACAACTACTAAACCAACTATTTAACTGTGTTTCTAACTCGTACTTAAGCTTACCCCTTTATTATTTTCCATGAACTAAAATATGCTTATCACAAAATACTCTAGTCATGACTTAAATATACTTGACTTGAAAATCATCTTGGTAATTTTTCCAATATCAATATTTTTTTTTCTTCAGTTTTAATTACATATATCCCTTTCTTAACCTTGTCGTGAAGGTTAATTTCCTTATAGATATATATTTTTTCCCACATACTTATTTATACTCAATTCCACCACACTCTAGTGGGGTTTATAAGTGTATTAATTTTTTTATATTAATTAAATTTTAATAGGATTAAACCATAGGAATTTCCGCTTCCAACTATAATATCCTTATTTACCCATTACATCCTAACACCTCTTCCCAAAATTACATCCTTATTGAATATGTTTTTTTTTTTTTTTTCCAAGGTTTAAATACCCATTGGAGTTAGATGATGATAACCACCCTTTTAATCTATGTAGGCTAGACTAACGTTGTATCTTAAAATTTAAATCTTACTTACTCACTTTAGAACTTTATACCTACATAGTCATTATCACAAAACGTACCATGTTTATAACCTATGGTTTATGAAAGTCCAACATCATATATATATATGTATAACATTATATATCAGCCCAATGTACATATACATTTAACATTATATATACATCCATATATATTTAATCGTCATATATATATATTTCTATCCATTTATATTGGCACCTAACCATTTTCTTTTATAATTCTAACATTTTACTCGGTTATAAATTCGATATATATATAGAGTTGGGGCCCGAGTAAAAATCCATTAAACTAGATTAAACTTTAATTTAAAATCCACCCCTTTAAATTAAAGTTTAAGGTCTACTTTAATTAAAATCCACCTCTTCTAAAATTATTTTACTAGATTAAACTTTAATTTAAACTCCACCCCTTTAAATTAAAGTTTAAAGTCTACTTTAATTAAAATCCACCTAACATAAAATGAATACATTACCCTTTTTAACTCCCATGATACAAAAGCCTATAACTATTATTTCATTACATATAATGTAAGAAATGGATATATTACCCCTTTCGAATCCCATGATACCCAATCATTTAACCTTTCTTTAATTACAACCAATGTAATAAAGGGATATATAATGTTCACATCAATTATGCTTATAATATAATCATTTAACCATTATTTAATTACAACCAATGTAATAAAGGGATATATAATGTTCACATCAATTATGCTTATAATATAGTCTAAGGGAGTCGTTATATATATAATGGACATATGAAACCTTTATGTGTAGATATGTTCCCACCATGTCAATCAACCCGGTTTATTATTTCAACCTCTATATTTCATGGACCGCCACGATAGTATGACTTTAATCGGTAATAGCTCATAGTGGATTTCTCACATGCCATTATTACAAGTGTCGTTTATTGGTGCGTCAGGAACTAACGTTTTATCATTTTTCTGGAGTGTTTAGATGGAGGAAATCCGCCACGGCAATGTTCCGCATGCCGCGGTGCGAGTACCTACCACCGCCCGTCAATCCATCTTGAGAGGTAGGAACTCCTACGTGTCTCACGCCCATGCGCTGAGATGTTTACGGGTACAGGTTGGAGTGGGCGGCTATATTTTTTTTTGAGAATATGGGGTTTCCAACCCCTGTACTCAGATATATATATTTTATCCTTTTATATCGCGGCCTTGGGTAACGAAGGCGCGGCTTACACAGAAATGTCTGCGCTGGATGAAATGTAATGGAGTTGTTTAACTTTGGTCATCATGATTGCACGACTCGCTTTCTCTTGAAGGTAAAAATGATAATTATGAGAACAGATATGTTTCTTGTAGGTCGATTGAAACCATTACAGTCATATCTAGGTTTGACTCATGTAACCGTGATACTACCGCCACGTTACATGCGAGATTCTAGGTTTTCTTTTCTTATGGCGTGTTCCTTACTCCTTCTTTAGGAAATCAGCTTTTCACAGAGGTAATCACGCCTGTAACCTATTTACCCGTATCGCCTTGGCTGGAGACGCCGTCGGGCAAGTCAATTCGGCGGGTTTGAATCCATACTTCGCCGAATTTCTGGACGGCCGGGTACGTTAGAATATATAGAATAATATTAATCTTCTGCTGAGCCGAACTCGTTGTCAGGTTTGTTTAGATCTATACAATCCCCCTTGGGATGTCGTAAAGGTAACGGGTGTGAAAGTTTAATGCGCCTATCTACCTTCTGAATTTCTCCGGACAGAGTACCGATTATGATCTAGGGTTCCTGCTTCTTATTTTACCCCTTCATCGCCCAGCTCATATCTATTTGTGTCGCTCTCTCAGAAATTGTTTTGTATTTCCTCTACACGCTTCAGGGTTTGTTCTTTTGTAGACTGCCAGTTTATTCTTGTGTTGTATTCCAGTGGTGGTTACTTCGGGGCGTGGGTTCTTGCTGGCACCCTCTTCGGATAAGAAATCGATTCTCACTCCAGTTGCTTTTCCTCTTCCTGGAATTTCTTATCTCCCCTTCTCCTTATTATACCTGATGCATCGTTTGTTGTTTTTTTTTTTTTTCAGGTACGCAGCTGGCTCTCGGCCAAGTTTCTCTGACTCCTCCTCTACGTAACACATTTCCGTGAATTTAATTCAGTCGTTAAATTTTTGCCAAGTTTATATTTTACCTATGTTTGCTAGGCTTGGCGTGTTACATAGTATGCCGGAAAAATGTAGCGGAAGAACAGAATTAAATCGTGCGTTTTCTTCTTGCGATTTGCACAGGTTCCTCTACTGTATCAATCTTAACTAAGCGTGCTGCCTGAAGAGGTCACGCTGTGAGTAAACAAGCTTCTCCGGAATGTATATGCCATGATTCCCTCGTATCATGCAGACCTATGTTCGCTTGATGTATCACTCCACTCGCATTTCGTTTTGTTATGGAATGTTTTAAGAACAATCGTATATAATTTACGTCGACACCCCTGTGCCACTTACTCTTACCGGTCTATGCATAAAATCGGTTATAATATTTCTCAAATCTTTTGCTCTGTCCTATAATTACTTGAGCATATATGTTTCTATCTTTCTGCACTGTATACCGGTTCTGCCAGTAGTAGTAGAGAAAGGTCGTTTAGTTTTTGTTTTTAAAATGTTCCAATGCATATAACTCGAATTTTTTTTTTTGAGCTAGACTATAAAGGTATTATTATATATGGAAGGTTTCAAGGACGCGGTCCTGCTTGTTCTTGCTACCCTAACTACTTTCGTTTACAACTACAATCAACACATTAAATTTGCTATTTCCATGCTATTGTAATGAATTAAAATTCCTTTTCATTAGGTAAGGATATTAAGGATATATTAGGTAAGGACACCAAGTGGAACTATCATATCACATTTTTCTAAGGAGGAAAGTATATTTATTTATATATATATTTTTTTCATTTGGACAATCATATTCTAAGGTTTAATAACATTCTATTCTACATGTAAATGTTTTTCAATCATGCCAAATGACAAGGTGCACCTCCTGGTGTTTCCTTCTGCTAAAAGTAGTACTCGTCAAAAATATAATATCCAGCAATTATTTTGTTTTTATATTTATTTGATAGAAATTTGAGTAGTGTACCTTAGTTATAAGTTAAGGCCATTTTTTATTTTTTTTTATATTAGATATCTCAAAGATTAGAAGTGAATTCAAGAATGCCATTTACACTATGAATGCTCTATATAATATAACGCATCTATAGAGTAGAAATTCTCCTTAAGCTACAAAATTTTGAAATACATACTCTAGCGTTTATAATTTTTCTTCTCTTTGATTATATCATGCAACTTTCAATGCTGTTACAATATTTTTCTAGCATACATATAAACATATACTTTCACCTTTGTATAATTTCATGAAATACCATTTATTATTTAATTTTCTGTGGAGACTGAGTACCTTCAGATTTAAACCGTATTGGGTTTAAAGTTTCTGTAGGTTTCTCCTCTATGGAATTCTGGTCTACAACTAACAGAATCTGGAACGTGAATACCTAAGGATAGATTCAGTTAAATGTAGTACTAAATCAATCATACCATTTCATTAAATTTTATATGTAGCCAATTCATACTAATTTAAATAGAAGAGCATCAAATTTAGAGACATACCATTCATGCAGTAGACCAACCTCCCACCACAGATCACCCTTTACTCTTATCTCTAGAAGTTCCCTTTTTCTATGTATCTAGGGAAATAAATATAAATTCATTTTTTCTCTTTGTATGTCCTATCCATACTAAAGATCTTACCCTCATAATTGGAGGATTTCTAGTGAGGTTAAATTATGGAAAAAAATGGAAAAAAAGATGATACATTCCTATGAAATTTCTGATGCTCAATAAGGCCAGCTAGATGATATATCAGTTAGGTACTATTGTTTTCTCTCTTGTTTTTAATCCCAGTAAGGAACACTTAGTTTAGCAATTTAAAAATGGAAAATCATCCTTCTATACTACTTGTAGTCTTCGTTCGACATATGGGATTAAATTCTGCATGTTCATGGTAGTACCATTTTCCCCTTTCCTCTCCCTTAACTTCAACACAGATATTTTCTACTGTATTAAGATGGTTTTCAGTATCTTAACTTTATGAACAATGAATTTTCTTTTACATAATGATGCTAGTAGGACAATAGCTAACTATGTCATTGTAACCTTATAGATTTATTTTTATTTTTATTTTTCATCGTGGATATATATTCCAAGTGAAGGAACAATCATACACTCTTATTTTACATAGAAGTAATATTTTCCTGAAAGATATCGATTTCCAGATTTAAACCTATTATAGGTTTAGACATTCTGGTATATGAGCCTCATCATATTACTGCATACAATTACACAGATTTGAAATGTTTCTACTTCCTCACAATCTGTTAAATGTATGGCCATCGAATAACTCAGCATCCCAAAGTATTAACTAACTCGTTAAAGAAAAAACTTTATTTACCCATGAGAACTCCATATAACTCTAAAACATATTAGTTTTGTGTACATACAAATTTCTTAGACAACTCTCTCGAGGCATTTACTCTTTCCTTGATGATTATGTCTTCCTCCCTACTAGCGTAGCTCGTCCCCTTTGGTTAAGTTTTGCAGCTATATCCTTCAAGAGTGTTTACTGTTCAAAAAATTTTCAACAACATATATTTCTGTGTGAGTACATGATTTGCCCCGTGTTTTAGCCAAATTTCTGCAGGGATAAGTGATTGTCCTGCAAGTATAGCTGAAAGTATATCCAAGATATTTTTATACTTGAAGTAATATTTTTAATATTCATATGATTTATAACAGTTTATTATTTCTTTGTGAGCACATATCTTGCCCAATTTTTGAACTTGTGCTCTGATACCATTTTTCACGTCTCCCAGACCCAGCTTCTTATCCACATAACATAACTCAGATAATATTATATATATATGTATAATATTATCTATATATCTATATATTTATCAAGTTAGTTTTTCAGAGTTTTGTCCAACTCTAGCTGATCAATAGGCCCTTCCTCAAACTTTCCAGTTTTCAAGCCTTATAGACTTTTCAGCATCTATAATCATAAAGTTTCAGCAATCAAGGTATAGGTGTATGCATCCACATATACATCTATCTATATTTAGTTAACCTTCGTTGCTCCAACTACTTTTTCAGCAGTTTATATGGAAGGTAAATAGCTGCTCTTTTCTTAGTATTTTTAAATATGCTTACAATCTTCCTTTACACATACTTTTATCACGGATAACTGTAGGGCTCTTCCCTTATATTATTGTTATGATTATTCAACATACTTGAAATTTTGATGCCTCTGAAACTCTTCCCTTGGAAGTATAGGATTTAGAAATTTTTCTCAAATCAAATGGAAGTAAGGAAACCGAAGTTGATATTTTATACCCTCTAGATTTAGTTCCTCGTTCTTAGTTAGGAGTTAATTTTTTTGTTTCTCATGATTAAACTTCCATGACATAAAACAATACAAGTCTGAGTTCTACAATCCTAGTTCTACAATCATTGTCATTGCAAAGATAATCTACCCCATCGGCCATCAATACTCATATGACAAAGGTTTAGTTGTTTTGTGTTTACGTTCTGTTATCGTTTTTCTAAATACTGCTTATACACACATCAAATAACTATTCATTTAAAAGACAAGAAGCTTTCAATTGGGACATTTTTATTAGATTAGATATTCAAACAATCTATCATCTTCAATTCATTACTATGTACCATCCATAATCCAACCATTTGTCTCTCGCTATCAATAGGCTCTAGTTTGCAATTTCTATGAGTTACCGAACAAATAGTAAACGTGAAATTTTCATAAGAATTTATAACATAACAATTCATAAACCTAGATATATTTAATACAAATTTAAATAAATCTCCAAATTTATGCATGCATACCGATACTATGACCAGTCCTCCCAACCTTAGAGTTCGTCTATCTCCAGAACTCACCCCCGAGCTGAGATCCTCCAAGAACAGACTAACTCAATCTGTTCTGGAGCATCTTATTTAAGCTATGCTCTCCCCAAAGCCTGTTTCTAATTCTGCGTCTATAATTTCAGGATGCTTTATTCCTGTTTGCCTAGGCTTCCCTTATTTAGGGACTTTAAAGCTGCTTTATGTTTTTCCAGCTTTTCCAACTTTTTACCTCTTCCCAACTACTTTCCTCATCATTGGGGAATTTAGATTTTTCCTCAAAAATCTAAATTAGAAATAATTTCTTTCAAGGATTTTTGAAAGATTTTGGGGAAAGTCTTTACCTTTTCCATAACCTCATGGATTAGGCATATGATCTCAATTTCTCGTTTGGTCATAGTGCATACACAATATTTTATGTATTTTTCATAAATAAATAATTAACCACATCCACACAAGTAACTATCCATTGGGGTCCACTCCCCTTTGGATTTATGTTCCAATGTCTAATTTGAAAAGCATAGAACTTGGGGGTGTTACAGCCCCAAAATGGGTTCTCACAATATCTCAGAACTCGGCAAAGGAATTTTTATGGGGCTCCTCGGTCTCAATAGAAAATGGGCTCTTCTTAAATGTAGGTGGTCGAAATCATTTACCAAAACCCAAAAATCTTTGGTGGGCTTCACTTGTGCGATCCCCATAAAGTAATACTTTTGGAGCATGTAAGTCACACTATCTTAGCACTCACAACATTTTTTTTTTTTTCAGGAATCTTCCAAGAATAAGTTTGACATAATGTTTGTGATTTCTATATGGTATAATCATATGTTTCCCTCCCCAATATGATTTATTTCCACATAAAAACTATACCACAAGTCAATATCCTTTAACTCTCATTTCAAAGTCGAGTTGCTTTGTATTTGAATCATAGTGGAGTTATTATATATTAATTCCCCTATATGAAGGGTAGCATATACCACCTATGTTTAACGTTTACTTTGATGGTTATGCACTCTTGGGCATTCAACCCATTTCTGCATATCTATATGCAAAGGATGCAAATAGGTTGTACTCATGGGGCCTTCCGGACCCTTTTTCCATCCGAGGTTCTTAATTGTTATCATAATGTCCTCTCCTACCAATTTGGTCTTTAGCATTGGTTGAAATTAATATACAAACTTTTATATGGAGGACTATATCGTACTTATGACGGTTCAAGGAGGTGGTATTCATACTCTTCACAAGGTCTATGCTGAGATGATCGCATTTTATTGTTCATAGGTTTTCATGTCAACATTTAATATGAAGATTTAACGTATTTGTTAAGCTTTCACGCATGGCGTCCTGATATGAATCGATTTGATGTGGTGTGGGACTGAGATGTGGTGTTTCTACTCTACGTCAGATCTTATAATACTTCTGGTTACATTTTATTGGTGGGGATGATTCCATCCCTTTCCTGTTCATGTGCTATACCTCCACGTAAATTTGGTAGGTCGCCATGCCAGACTAATATATACGCAAGGCCCTTCTCCGTCATACGACATAACGCCGGAAATTTCATTATGTACTTTTGGCATAATTAATGTTGAACGACCGGTGTAAATGTATGCTACAACTATTCGATCCGTGGCCTCATCTCTATGATGTGGCCATGTGGATGGCTGCTATCCTCACACCGTATTAGTGATCTGGGGTTTTTCAAATGGTTATATAAGTCTACGCCTTTGGTTGAAGGCAGTTTTTTTTGCTCTTCGTGTGGTTTGTTCACCCCTGCAAACGGAGGAATTAACTCGTGGGCCGACTTATCTACGCCACTGCAACGAAACCAGGTATGAATCTTGCACATACGTCTTGCAATTTTTGTTAGAGGTCATATTCGACTCTCCGCATTTGTCATACTTATTTTCTGTGGACGTCTCGAACATTAATGATACGAAAAGGCTTCGTTCTGGAGTTTGCGTTGATGGTTCAATATCGTTGGGACCGTTTCCGCAATATATCCTGTACAAATTTTTATGTATTCTCTTTGGTTTGTTTTCGTCATTTTTCATTTGTCGATTTTGTTACCTGATAATTAGCTAATCTTGATAATATCATGCAGAGTTGCTAATACTTGACTCGCCTCATCGCAGAAGAGCAAGAGTCGTCAAGCTCGACTTCGTGAGGTTTGAATTTTTTTTCCCCATTCATATATATAATTTTGTGTTCAATTTACTATTGACCTTCATGCGTTCAATTAAATTGATATTCTGCTTTTACCTCTGGCGCAGAGAGCTCGTAAAGGACGAGGGTCTTCATTGGCAGGTAACCTCTTCTTGTCTTGGTAAATCTCTCTATTCGAAACGATTTGCTATCCCCTGCTCTATTGATTGATTCTCTCTCCTTACTGTGTTTTCCATAGGTAACGCATACCCATACATATTTCATTGTCAGCAGCTATGAGCATCTTTCATTTTCAATGGATATTAATTTCGTCTCCCTTGGCGTTTCAGGTCGGTATAGGCCTATGTGGATAGTACCATCTCGTGGCGTTATTCCATCTCATTTATGTAGAATTGTTACCTCTCTTAGGGTTTTACACAGTGTCCATTTAAGACCGAGACTCTGCCAGAGTCGGAATATTAATAGTTTCTATTTGTAATGCTGGTGCTCTTTAGTGGTTTAAAATGTGAATGGGAATATGGTCTCTGTTACCAGACCCTAGCCCAAAAGGCTCAGATTTTATGACATGTATCTGGACATTTTTATTTTTTTTGTCACTGATATTCTTGTTGTTCTTATAATTTCAACGAAGCTACAGCTTAGTAATTTATGGGTTATTTCATGCTTCCTCTCATGGAATGATTCGTTGCGTATAAATTAATACGACTTAACTCTAATGAGTTTTTCCTCTTTTGCTTTGCTTATCATAGCAGTGACTGTAGCTTATATAATTCTCTTTATAGCTAATGTTTTTCAATTGTACAAGCCTCTTAGCTATTTATAATTTGCATGACTCTTACACGAGACTCTCAGGAATTCTGAAGAGTTATATTTCATTTTGAATTTTGTATGCACATTTAAATTGTTTTCCGTAGCTAGATATTTCTAAAGGCTTGTGCAATGTATTTTTCTTGAGATAGCAGTCTCACCATACCCATGTTTAAACTGATTTCCTTTACTGATATCTTCCTATATATATAATTGCATGCATAAGGTTTGTGTACCCATTCTCATATATATATATATATATATATATATATATATATATATATATGTATAAGATACAGGTACTATATTATTGTAGGCTCCCATGCTTTACTAGTTTTCCATATTATATAATTTTTTTTCTATTTGGGTCTCCTTTTTATTTCCTGGTGGCTACTCCCATATCTTTCATACATATATCTCCTGTTCTAGTTATTTCTGTAGAACTGATCATGTTTTGGGATTCATTCCCTTGCTACTTAAAGTAATTATACAATACAAATTTTACTACTCTTCCATGTAATCCTTGTTAAGGAAATAGTAACTATCTTAATTGTTGAAATGCCTAGCGGTGGAAATTATTATAAATCTCTGCTCTTCACTTAGAAATTAACTAAATAACTACTTCTGCACTCTCTACATTTACTTTCTCACTGTTACATTTCCCACAGAGACAGATTAAGTTACAGTTTTGTGAATTATGAGGTACTAGAAATCTCCAGCTTATCACTTAAGTATTGGTTTAGATATTTTTTTGTGAGTTTCTCTTCCATTTACCTAATCATGCTCACAAATGTATACTCATAGATCAGAATTAGTTTAAAATTTTCTCATCTGTAGAGAATGATGCATCCTCAGATTTAAACCAACCCGGGTTTAAACTTTCTGTTGGATTCTACTCAACAGATTTCTTTTCTACAACTATACAGAATTATAAAGGTGAATTTCTCGGGAAGCAGCTCCCCAAGCTTGCTACTCTCTTTCACAAACTGAATTGGTAGGAAACGATCCAGCAAAATGAGCATTTGCAGGTCCACCAGTTTTGGAACCAACATCCCTCTCATGGCTTTCAATAATGGAAATCTGCAGATACTTGGCAGGAAAATTGGCAGGAGGAAACTTATGAGGAGATTGATCAAGAACTCACTCTCAGAAGAATAAAAGTCTCCAATCACAGGGATAAGTTATGATGGGGATACACTCCCAAGGGAAACTTCACTACTAAATAATCTTTCTAGTTGCTCTATTATCCCAGACAGACACCGACGGATAACCTGTGGAACCATGTTTGGCAACCTAGAATCTAGCATAAAGTCTCTACCTTCTTATGGATGCTCAGCAAATAGAGACTCCTCACCTGGGACAATTTACAAAAAAGCGGCTTCATTGGGCCTTTTAGATGTCCCAATTGTACTCTTCACTCCGAAACAATTCAGCACCTTTTGGATACCTGCCCATTAGCATCACAAATCTGGGAACGAATAGCAATTTGTAACAGAAGAACCAACAAATGCAGGGGAGACAATGTTAATACCATCCGGAATTGGCCTCTACAGCCCTTCCAAAGTCACCTGGTCAACTCTCTCTGGGTTCTCATCTCGGGTTTTGTCTATTGGATTGTTTTGAAGGAGTGCAATAACAAGATATTAAAAAATCAAAGTACCCCTCTGGATCATTTATGGTTTCTCCTCCAATAAAGCCTCCAAGAAACTGTGGCTCTCAAGAATTGGCAAGATTCTGATATGCCCTCCTCCCTTGCGGAATGTCTTATCTTGGAAAGCTGGAATATCAACCTCACTCCCTTAGCTTCAATCCAAGCCCATACCTCCATCCATATCGATTCTCCCCTCTCTTGGTCTCCACTCTTACCATTCTCACTCAATTTGAACTTTGATGGAGTGGCCAAGGGTAACCCCGGTCTAGCTAGTTTTGGTGGCATCTTTCAAAGCAATGAAAGTTCTGCAATGCACATTTACTATGGATCGCTTGGTAGAGACTCCAACAATGCCGCCGAGCTAGAAGGATTATGGCATGGAATTTTTCTTGCTGAAAAAGAAAACCTCTTTCCCCTAGAGGTTGAAGGGGACTCTCAAATTATAATTGAAGCTGCTATTCGAATTCAATCAGGCACTCCTGCGGCTAAGATTGCTTCCAGCTGGCGTCTCCTTAGCAGGCTTGAACAAATTGAAGAATGGCTCAGCATCACATGCACCATCACCTTCAAGCACATCAGGCATACTGCTAATAGCGTGGCTGATCGTCTAGCTAATCATGGAGTCACCCAGTAGCTCCCTATATTCTCGGGCGCTTTGCACAGTAATGATGATGCAAAACTCATACAAGATTGCACTCTTCTGGTGCAACAATATCTACACCTCCCAGATGAGGGTGTTTTATGGTCATAGTACGATGGTGCTTGGACAGACGTGGGATGGCATGTGGCCTCACACCACCGCCACCCAGCTCTGCATAAGGCAAGGCATTAAACTCCCTGCGAGTGACTTCAATGCTGCAATTAAGCAACTCTTCATCGGACGACACCCAGTTCGCATTTCTACCATGTTTCCCCAGTCCAGATTCACGGAGGTCGCTCCTTTATGCTCGTGTTGTTCTAGTGCTGCAGTTGAGCCCCGCTCTTGGACCAATACTGGGATGCGATGTGCTCTGGCTTGCTGCATCAAATTTATGCTGGGCTTTCATTACACTCATAGCCTTTTCTGCAGATTTCAGTCCAATTCTCCTTCAGCTCTCCTTGCTAGTGCTCCCCTTTATTTCTTTGAGGACTCTACACCCAATATTCACTCAGCCGACCCACGCAACACATTTCCAGCTCACAGCATTATGCCTTGTCTCCGTCAACGAATGAGGTGCAAGAGGAGCACTAGCTATGGGCGAGTTGCTTGAAAACTCTCTTCTTCCACCTCTAGCTCAACCTCCCAGTCTTCTGAGTACTTCTATGGTCGATATTCGGCCACCAGGAGTGGTCGTGGTTGAGGGTCTGGTTCTTGTACTCATGCTCGAGGCTCCCACCACATTCTGGTCTCTCAATTCCCCTCCCCCGCTCAGTCCCATATATCCCAACTGCGCTTTCCTTATGTTATCTACCATTCCACCTTGACAGCCAAAATCACTTTTGAATTCCATGCTGATTCCAAGACTGAGACTGGATAGGCTCTAGATGTGCCCTTAGAGAAGAATATTAACGAGCCACATCTTATTCCACCGTCAGATAGCAGGCAGAGTGAGGAGCTATGTCACGGCAGGAACCCAGTCACCAGCATCCCTGCAAGTCCGAGCGATTCACAGTGTGGTGGATCAATTGGAAAAGAAGACCTTCAGGTGACGAATGAATCTCCTATGAATATGGGTGTCGGATTGTGGAAGAAACGCCATCAAATTCTCATGACTCCTGAACGCACATCTACTCTCAGGATTTTGCCTCACAGTGGCTGGTCTAGGTTTGATATTTTGTGTTTTTTCTTTCAAAATGTTCGTGTTTAGGAAATTTCCTCTTTTTTTAAAAGCTAGTTTCCCTTGCGTGGGCGGCCTTCTATAGTTTGTCTGGCTCAGAACAGAGTAGAAGGCTTAGTTTTTGAAATTTTTTGGATAGATATCAGTTTTTTTGACAAACTGCTGCAATTCCGAGCAAGATTTCATGAGGCTGGGACCTCCTTGTAAAAAATCTTTGTATCAATAATAGGAGTAGACTTATTCAGAAAAAAAAAAATTATTAATCCCTTAGGTTTTTAATTCTTTGTGTTTATAATATTGATGCACTAATTTTATTCATCCCCTAGGTTTAAAATATTAATCCCATGTCCTTTTAATCCTTAGCATTTATAATCTTGATCACTTGGGTTTACTAATCCCGTGGGTTTATTATATTAATCTCTTAATTTTATTAATCACTTGGGTTTTAATTCCTTAGGTGTAAAATATTAATACTTCAAATTTTTAATTACTAGGTTCTATAATATTGAGCACTTGGTTTTATAATATTAATCCCCTGAGTTTATAAATCTCGAGGCTTGTCTTTTTAATCACTTTGGTTTATAATATTAAAAACTCCTTTGGTTTAATAATGCCTTGGGTTTATAATATCTGGTAAAGAATTTGGGTTTAAAATTGTGAAGTTTGAATGGTGCAAAGAACTATTGAACATCACATCATGACAAACATAGTCGCTAGTGACAAGAAATATGACAATCATTGCTAGAACGTTACATTACATTGAAATTATTTTCAGCATCACATTGTGATAGTGGAATATGGCTTCCTATTGTGACATTAACATGGTAGAACAATCAATCCCACGTTGTAATGTGACAAACATTGTCATAAGGTAACAATTGATCTAATAGTGATTGTCGGAATGCAACATTACATTGCAATTTATTCAATGTGGAATCTCAACATTACAAAAAGTAGGGTTTATTAATCCCTTGTTTTTATAGTATTAATCCCTTGAGTTTATCAATACATTTTGTTTATAATATTAATCTCTTAGGTTTATAATATTAATCTCTAGGGTTTATAATATTGATCCCTTAGGTTTTTAATCCCTAGGGTTTATAATATTAATCCATTGGGGTCATAATATTAATCCATTGATTTTATTAATCCCCTGGGTTTATAATATTAATCCACTTTTGTTTCTAATCCTTATGATTTATAATATTAATCATTGCTTGGGGTTATTAATACCTTTGGTTTGTAATATTAATCAATTGGGTTTATAATATTAATCCCTTACATTTATTAATCAATTGGGTTTATAATATTAATCCCTTACATTTATTAACCCATTGGGTTCATAATATCAATGCGTTGGGATTATAATATCAATCCACTCAATTTATAATATTGATCCCTTTATTAACAATATAATAGCTTGTGTTTATATATCCATTGGTTTTATAATATTGATCCATTTGCGAACAATATAATCACTTTCTTTTATAATCCCTCTCGTTTATAAATCCTTTTGTGTAACACCCCTATTTTTATGTTTCCTTCAAGTTAGAAATTTGAAATTTAATCCAAAGCAGAGTGGACCCCAATGGATAAGTATTTTGTGGATGTAATCAAGTATTTAATTATGAAAAATAAATAAAATAATTCTGTGCAGATTGACGAAATGAGAATTATGAGATCACTTTCCAAATCCATGAGGTATGGAAAGAGGCTAAGACTTTCCCCAAAAATCTTTCAAAAATCCTTGAAAGAATTTATTTCCAAATTAGAATTTTGAGGAGAAATCTAGTTTTCCCCAATGAGGTGGAGAGTAGTTGGGAAGTGGTAAAAAGCTGGGAAAATCAGAAAGCAGCTTTAAAATTCCCTAAATAAGGGAAGCCTAAGAAAACACGAGGAAAATCATCCTGTAATTCTGGACGCAGAATTAGAAACGGGCTTTGGGGAGCAAAAGCTTAAATAAGCTACTCCTCAACAGATTAGAGGTTGGTCTATTCTAGGAGAGGATCTCAGCTCGAGGGTGAGTTCTAAGGACAGAGGAACGCTAAGGTTGGGAGGTTGGTCAATTTCAGAAGTGGTATGTCCCTAACGTTTACTAATGGCTAAATACTTGCTATTGTGCAACTGTTGTAGATGTTAGTTAGATTACAATTCTGAAGTTGTTATTCCTTACATTTGTCAGAATTGGTTAGAAGAATTAAACTTCTCAATTCTACTCCGTTGTAAGGATGAGATCTGTGGGGAGAATCCAACAGAGTTTCTAAACCAATACTGGTTTAAATCTGAGGATACATGTTACTCACAGATAATTTAGTTGTGTAACATTAAATCTGTTTCTGAGCTAATAATAGTAATGTTGCATGTGGGAAAAGAGAGAAGGGCACCTTTATAAGTAGCAAATACAATTGAAAAATAGCCTTATTTAAATCTGCTCATTGAGGCAATGGTAGAATCTCATAAGTTCATGTACTATGAAAAGAAAATTAATTACAGGTGCAAACATAGATGACTACGGTACAATAGACTTACTAAATAGCATGAATAATGTAATTAAATTGTACAGTTACATGATGATGAAAATATGTAAGATGACATGTAAATTAACTCTGTATACTTATGGAAAATTTTTATATCTCAACTATTAGAAAATGGTTGTTTTTCTTGTTAAGAATTAAAAATGTTATTCCACAAAGATTTGAATTTGGTATAACCAATATAGTAATCTAGAAAGAATATTACACTGTACAATTCAAATCTGGTGAAATTTTTATATGGAAATCTTTAATGAAATTTTCTCAGTGAGATTATAAAGCCAGAAAAAAAACCAGCACAATTATTATAATACTCAGAATGGCAACCACGACAAGTATTGAATCATACAGAAATACTATGCTCGATTTCAATACTGATGTAAATATATATATAAAATTTTTATATAAGTCCTTAGAGCAGAGGCAATAAATAACTGAGTAGAAATAAATAAAAACTTATGGGTTCAAGTATAAGTTCAAATTTCTGGTTACGATTACAAACCTAGAATTATATCAAACTATTGCAAAATAAATCCAAGAACTGATATAGCATAAATGCGAGTGAAGCATAGTGCGAGCATATCAGAAATTACTATCATTCAACATGGGAAATAAATCCCTAAATAAATTTTTCCACCATTTTAGTTGAAATATAGATAAACTAAGAAACATTAGGGGAGATTTTAAACATCCCTACCGCATAGATAGATTAAATACTTAAACTAAATATGGGAATGGTGATGGTTAACAAGCACTTATATGAATCTATGAGATAAACACATTAAACCAAAAATAGTTACAGTGCCAACCAAAAATTCTCAGAGCTTCCATATTATACACATATCCACAGTATTATAAAATATGTGTGAACAAATTAGGGGTAAAACCCTAAATAAATTTCTGTGTGAAAGAAAAAAAAAATTCTAAGGGGCTTTTACTGCCAACTCGTGAAAAGGAATCGACCTGTGTATAAACATAGGGTGGAAGTCAAAAGCCGAATTAAAATCAAGCCTTTCCAAACAACCACACAGAGATTGCTAATGGGGAGAGAATGCGTACCTTTCTAGATTATGGTGAAGGCTCGTATAACCCCTGAGACAAAAAAAATAACGACGCGATAAGCACCGGGGAAAACTTATAACAACCAGAATAAATTGATGTGAATTAACAATAGTGGCAACTACGCACCAGGGAATTACCGTGATAAGATTTCGGTCGTTGATGCTACAAGGAGAGGCCACGCATCATTTAACATAGATGAATTAAAAATTTTCTACAACAACTAATAACTTCATCTGCTTCAGATCAGAGGAACGCCATTCAGAAAAATAGGTTAAAATAGAGCAGTGTTCTGGTATCGCAGAGATGGACGATATTGTAGAATAGAAACAAAATGAAATTCATAGTTAATAAACCAAATAGAACATAAAACTCATTGAAAAAAAATGTACCTGAATCGACAAAGGATTTCTCAAGAAACCCTGACCAAATTCATGGCAGATGTTAGACTTTTCCGCCTCTAGACTCATCGTAAGTCATGCTACAGGCATGATCTTTGGATGGGGCCTTATAAGTTATGAAAAAACAAAAATATATATATTCAAAGCGACGTCGATAAAATATTAAGGAGAGACGTTGCAATTAATAGAAAATAGTGAAATACAAATTCTGAAATCACACAACAAGATTTTAGACAATTTAAGTATCAAAACCAAATTCAAGGTAAGTTACCTGGTCGCGCCATGAGAGGAACGTGGTCAGAATCCATACATTTCCATGGTATGCTAGAGGTAAAGAAAGGTTGTCTTGAACCAAACCAGAGAGCGAAAGTCGCAGAAGGAAAGAAGACCAAGGAAATGAACTAAAGGGAAGGACGTTGATAGATATAGTTCACAAAACCCATAAACCCTAATCAAATCGTATCGTCCAGATGGTAGTGATCCGATGGTTCTCCCATGGATCAATGAAATTCTCAATCGAAGGACATCAATTTAATATAATTGCAGACCAAGTGTACAAATGTAGATAGACACATTTAAACGATGTCAGAACCGTCAATTTAACGTATATAAAACTATATAATCTATCAATTTCACCGGCTCGAGGTGTCACTTGGAGTAAAGGCTTATCTATCAAGTACGTGCATAAGGATATAGCATTCATGCATATCGAACGTGTTAGCTACCAAAATCATTTTAACCCCGAGAATATCACAAATTCAATACGGTGAAGTACAATAAGGATCAAAGCATATTCACGCTAAGTGATTTCATTCATCCAACAAAAATCGATGCCATATACTGGTGCATCAATATTTCAAACGAAGCCCTTTTATAACATGAAAACCTACCATCGTATGATGGGTAGGGGAACCATTATTGTAATGGTATATAACATCTACGAATTGATTTTTAAATCGAAGTGTATGGTTTAATATCAGAATAATTTTTTTTTTGAACCAATGTAGTTTATAAAATGAAATTCGTGAGGGTTTAGGTTATGTTGCACAAGATAGGAGAAGTGTAGAATGACATTTAATAAGAGTCATTGGGTATGAAAATCATTACATATATATATGTGGTTATAGCCAAGGTTTGGTGGCTTAATGTGACATAAAAGTTAAAAACTATATGTAGCATGGAAGTTAAAAAGGTGTCTATGTGGGAATAAATGTTAAGTTCAACATGATTAAGCTACAAATGGAAACTGAACATTTTAATATAGAAAAAAAAAATTTGAGGGTTAGGTATGATACAAATGGTATCAGAGCTCATGTTAGATAAAACTGGGCTGTTGTTGTGCTCACTGTGTAAATTATTTCTTGTTGAATTTTTTTTTTGTTACTGATATGTGTTGTTTAGTGTACAGTGGTGCTGAAACAGAAAAGTCAAATGGCTGGAGGTGATGAAATTTATGTTTATCTGCGTGATGAAGATAACACGCCATATCTCAACGCGTCGGTGATGGCTATGTTGCACCGTTTGCAACGAGAGATGGCTGAGCTAAGAAGCCAGAATGACAGACTGTCGTTAGCCAGTGAGGAGAAGGAAAAGCTCATCAAAGAATTGACTTCGTGGAACAGCCATGAAGGTGAAGGTTCCAAAAAGAGGAAGAAGGGCAAGTTCTCTAATTATTCTAAGGAATATGACACTACCAGACATCAGTATAAGCAGAAAAATGAATTACAAGGGGAATTCCGAAAGATCAAACCTTCCTCCTATGATGGGGAGGAGGAAGATGCTGAGGCCTGGTTGTTGAATATGATTAAGTATTTCCAGATCTATGAATATGAAAGCAATATGAAGGCTAGACTAGCGGTCTACCAGCTACAAGGTAAGGCTACCTTGTGGTGGGAGGAGACGAAAATGGTCCATGCCATTGATGAAAAAACAGTAGGGAAAATTTTAAGAACCCCCCTAAATTTATATATATAATAAATGGGCAAATCCCCATGATACATAGGAAAAATGGAAGGAAATTTTATTAATAATATAATATGTATATATAATTTTTTGGCAAATTTCTCATGATATTATATTATCTTGTAAAATCATGGCAAATCACTAGTACAAATGGTGAATCACTACTACAAAATGGTGAATCGTTGTCTAGTGGAGCTCAGGGTGTTGGTTCCAATGAAGATATGGTAGTTTAACCAAGAGTAGAAGGAAGAGAACCACCGAGACCAAGCATGGCACATGGTGACTCGTGAGGGAAGTAGTTCTCGCATAGTTTGGAAAACACGTTCTTCTAGTTTTGCTAAGCGTAGTGTTGTTGCTCATGCCACTACTAGCACTGATATTGAGGTTGGAGAGGAGTTTGAGGAGAAATGAACAACAACGGGAAGAACAGAAAATATGCTATTAAAAAATTGTTGATAAACATTGGATCTGATCTAGGTGCCATGGTACAATAACAATATCGCAAAATACTTCAGATGTTCAACTATGGAAACATAATTTACATTACAACACCATCATGACTCTTACACAACCATATTCATGGAAATGATTTGATGCTGGGAATCTCTTAAAGGAAGACCTAGCATGGTAACTATAATAAGGTGAACTGCTTCTCACTTCTTCAAAATATTATTCCTTCTCGTGCCTTCAAAATCTGGATATTGAAAGGAATATGTGCCAGTTGCAGCCACCCTGCTGAATCTATTAAAATTATAACCATCAACATGAAGAGAACCATTAGAAAAACTCCATTCAGAATTCCCCATGTCATGCCCATGCCATGCCATGAATCTGTTTGTAGCAAAATCCCACAAGTAGTAGCAGTGGCACCCTGTATTTACCTGATAGCTCCATTGATTGGAGAGGAGGTCCACTCTAGAACTTGCCAATGCTCTCCTAGTATTTTTGTACAAATGATGTCTTGTTTTAAATTTGTACAAGGAGAGATACATTTTTAGTATATGCATCTTTTCAAATCTGGTAGTTATAACTTATAAGTCCAAATAAAATATAACCCAAAGAACCATCTTGTTCTATAGGCATGACAAATCTGGCCAGATATCAATTACTGGCAAGTTGTTCGTGGATGTGATGAAGTCAATTATGACTGAAACAATTTTCACCCTGGCTAAACCTTGACCTAATCTTACTTTCAATCATGAAATGCGGCCAGAATGGACAAGATAAAGGGATGAATTGGCTCTGGATTATAAAAAAATATAAGCATTGAACTGTGTATTAAACTCAATCCCAGTTCAGTGCCACACACAATTCACAACAGTAATAAACACCTGCACAACAAGGAAACCTATTTTGGTTAAGTTGTGCATGAATTAACTAATCAGTGGGTTGTAAATTTATTTTTTGATTGCCTTAAAGAGAACATAACTAGTGGTAAGAGAACATAACTAATTATTAGATAGATGGCCAAAAATAAAGTGCATAAGGGTTAAAGTTAAGTGTTTTCTCGTAGGAAGTCTGTGTAGACTTTAACAATAATACACCAATTGAATCCAATTTAATATCTGACTTGCATTAAAGATGAAGCATGTAATAAAACATGCCATATAGACACAATATTCAGTGACAAAATGAAAATTACTCAACGTTATTCTACTTCATACAATTCTTGGAGGTATCTTCACACTCTGGTAGGCTATTTGTATATCCTCCTTTGATAGCTACTACTTTTTGTGGTTACAATTCTTCATCTGCAGATGCCTAATTAAAGGTTAAAATACACTACAATTCTCAATACAATAACCAGACAGCAAAGCCTCATGACTACCTTTAAATGATAGAAGAGATTTAGCGAAGTTACTGTCAATCATTCATCCATGATGTACCACATTGTTCTGCATCTATTCCTTTGTCATCATCTCTTTGATAGAACAATCTCAAAACATGCTACCCTGCATATGATGTTTCACAGTTGTGCTACAAAAATTCCCTATTATATACACTAAAGGGAATGTTAAACTCAACTTGATTCTTGTTTTGAAGGCTATGCTACAGAACAACAGCTCATATGCATGCTGCTATCGAGAGAGTGAGATTCTAGCTATGTTATGACTTGTTACCAAATCTGGCTTGTGGATCTCCTGATGTCTTTGTTGAATACCCAACATGTTTATTATTTGTCTGCAACTTTGTTCTTGGTGATTTGGGGGATAACAACTGCTTCTTTGCAAGGGATTGGTGAAATGTTTCCACAGGGATAGATGTATCTCCTGTTTGGAACAAACTGATAAAGCCAATATAAGATAGAGATATAGTACTTCTCTATGAATCAAATTCTCCTGCAGTTCAGGAAGGTAAAGAGCATCACTGAACAATGCTTTTAATATCGGCTATAAATTAAGGTAAAGGTCACAAGTCTATGCCACATTTATTGTCATTAAATGGACATGTGCTAGTGCATATAGAAGGGGAAGCATATCTAAAAGCACTGGGATTCCTCTTGAGATGGGGAGACAAAGTGGTAGTTTCTTCCTTTCTAATTCGTTCATCTGTGTTGCAGGAAAGCAGCATTTCCACAACTTCTCTCATGGAAGGCATGTTGATGGGCAGAGTGCTAGTGCATAACAGAGCCACCCTTAACACCAACATCATTTCTTCTTTATATGAGTTTGCTACTTGTGCATCCAGGACGTTATTGATATCGATGTGAATCTGATTCCGAACCCACCTAACAATGTCTGATTAATCTCCAAATTCTACATCATTGGGATTCTTGCCAGTCACGAGCTCTAGCAGGACCACACCAAAGTTGTATATGTCACTTTTCTCATTCACGTTGTGGGTGTATGCATACTCTGCACACATGTCCACCAATTGAATCAGTTCATATAAAATTGTTTATTTTCTGTTGGCTGAGGCATATATATACACACATATATTCACATGCATTAACAATTCGGCTGTAAATTCTTACCTGGGGCAATATATCCATATGTTCCAGCAACCCTAACATTACATTCATTTGACCCAGCTTCTCTACAATTCTAGCTAAACCAAAATCAACAATATGGGCCTCCAATTCAGAATCCAGCAATATATTATATGATTTAACATCCCTATGTATTATTGGAGGGGAACAACGATGATGCAGGTAGGACATTCCCTTAGCAGCACCAAAAGCAATCTTATAACGATTAGGCCAATCCAACATTTCCCCTTGAGAAATATGAAGTTGTTCATACAGGCTCCCATTTGGCATGTATTCATACACTAACAGATTAGAATATGAACTAGATATGCAGCAGAGCAACTTGACAATGTTGGCATGCCTAATCTTCACTAGAGTCTCCACCTCTGCTTGAAATCCCTTTTCTTGGGCAGACTGCAGTTTCCTGTTGTTCTAGATTTGTTTCACAGCAACAATATTATCATTTCCCAGTGTTGCCTTATACACTTTGCCTGCACCTCCACTTCCAATAACATTATCTTCTGTCAATCTCTTCAGAATTTCTGACTCATCAAATTCTACCCTGTGAAAGGCTATGAGATTCCATGACTCTGTACTTGATTTAACCCGAAAAAAATTCTTGTATGTCTTATAAAAGAAACCTATACCAATCAAGAAAAGTACTACTATGACATCAATAACCGAAATTAATACCCTATATAGATGGCTTTCAGATCTTCCTTTCTGCTGGAAACATGAAGGTAGGATTAATGGCCCGCCTCCACAAAGGCCTGGATTGTCAAGAAAACTTTTATCATAGGCCAGATTATTGTAACCAAAAGGAACAGAGCCAGACAAAAGGTTGTCAGACACATTCAGAAAACTCAACTTGAGATTGTCTAACTCAGGAGGTATTTTCCCTGAAAGCAAATTGTTTGAGAGGTCAAGGCTGTTAAGAACAGGCAACAACCCAAGCGATGTAGGAATTGATCTGGTCATGCGGTTTTTGGCAAGGTTAAGATGAGAAATACCTTTCCATGATATTATTGTCTCAAGAAGCTCCCCATACAACATATTGTAATCAAGATAAAGCCTTGATAGTGACGATAAACTAGTGAGTTCCATTGGAATAGTCCCTGATATATTGTTGTGACTGGCCAAAAAGCTGTTGAGATTCCACAGTTGTCCAATGCCAGAGGGAATAGTTCCACTGAATTGATTGTTTGATATCTCCAACGCCCACAGACTGGCTGCTTTAGTGATTTGAGCAGGAATTTGGCCAGTGATTTGAACATCAACAACTTGTCATGCAATTGATATCCCATTTCCTAAAAGCACCATAGGAGCACTTATCAACATGTTTGCCAAAGACTTGAATGCCCCATCTTAAATAATTTTGGAGATTAATATATTTGCTTAGAAATACTCTGACACAACTTTCTCCATGGCCAGCGCCCATGCAGCCCTCTCTGAAAGTGTCTTGGCTGATGCGTACCATAACTGTGAACAGGAAATATTGCATAATTAGAACAGGAATACCACAGATCACTTCAAGGCTCGGAATACTTCTTTGAACTCCACAATCTTTGAGAAACACCCAAATTTTATACATATACCCCTTGAAAAAATGATCAATACCCCACCACGATGTATTTAGCAGCTAGCTTATCTATGTAAAAATATATATACTTAGCACAAATCCATTTTAGCCCTGCTTCAGTATGCACCAAAGATTTAGACAAAGGTTACATATGTAGACTTTCTCAGTATTTGATGCATTTATAACCTGGGCAACTTCAAGGACAAAAATTAATTGGATATGGATTGTTGCATATAGAGAAGATGTATGCACTCTGTTCTCTTTGCATGTTCATGATCCATCCTTTTTGCTGACTCCAATACTTCCAATCCAAAATTGATCTGCAGTGCCCAAAAATATTAATAGAAAACTGACCAGCTTAGACATACTGTTAGAAACTTGTAGCTAATTACTCTAAAAGTTTTTTACACACGTAAAGAGTAAATTTGAAAATTACAAGCCAGGAAGAGGTTTTCAATGTCAACTCACATTCCTTTAGGTTTGGTATAACTACTGTCATCTTCTAGTGGCAAGAATGTACCAAAAATATTTTTATCCCCATTCTGTAAGGTAGCCATTGCAAGATTGAATGGCCCTGCACCATCTTTGTGTACTTGAAGAGCTGAAATACCCCAATCAGTTTGATATGTAGTTACCCCTCCAAATCGTAAGGGGTGGTTCACACTGATTGTCTTCCTTAAAACTTCCTTTCCATCCATATTCCGTAGAGAAAGGTCTGAGTGAAATTGGGATACCTATACAAACAAAGGAGAGTTGTATCTTAATCCATTGGATACCTGCAAACCATGTCGTAAAGAGAGAGCTGCTTCAACATTGTTGTTTCAGAAAGAAAAAAAAATTACCCCATAAATTTTAGATTCTCAACAATAAAAAGTCAAGTTACATAAAAGGAAGAGAAATAGTGTGTTAATAGTGCCAGCTAGCATGCCTTTCTTTTCCTTTTTCTTTTAACATTTTTTTGTGTACATGGTTTTTAAGAGGGGAAAGGGGTTGAAATAACACAAGCTCTGTGTGCTTCTCAATTGAGAAAGATAAATACCTCTCCATTTTCATAGTAATCAATGTAAAATTTGTTAACGTGAACTTCAGTCGCAAAAGTAGATATTGGCCTTGATAAAATCCCATTTGGATTAAGCACATCTCCCATCCTAAAGTTCAGGCCTTGAGGAACTGTAACTGAACCCTGATATGTGGAACTAAAGGTTGCTCCTGCCATTATGAGCAAAAGAGCTCCACGGACACCAATAGGGGCAAGCCTACCAGCAAGCCCTTTGAATCCATACAGAGCTGAATTACTCAAAAAGACCTGCAATCCATGAATGTTAAGAAACCAAACAAGATTAAATCATCCACAGCATTATTAAGAAAGCTAGTCACAGATCAAATGCAGGATACATGAGATGGCCTCATTTCCCCCAATGGTATGACTATTTTAAAAATTTACCTCATATCCTGCACCCATCAGGAAAACACCAAGATCCTGAATGTGAGCTCTGGGAAGTGAATCTGCCACATCAAGCTTTAGGATGGCTGATCGAGACTTCATGAATGACCATCTACATGAAATGATCTATCACTATTAGAGAAGACCAGATTTGAATAGAATTTTTTTCAAGTGACAAGTCAAATATACTTTGATTCTCAGTTCAAGATTAAAAGTAAACTCACAACTGAAAACCGAGTCTATGTGAATTTCTGAATGTGAGAGTCAGTGAGGTCAATGTATACAAATTTAAAAAGATAGTCAAATATAATTCAAGAACCTAGTAGTCATCAAAAGATATTATGATAAAGGTGTGGCAAAGGAAGAGGGCATCCCAAAAATATTCCCATATCAACTTAAAACCTGTACTAGGCTGAGGTCCAGGCTTCACAGTCTTATCTATCACAACAAGAAGGTAAGAACAACAAAGTAAATGCACTTTTTAGACAAGGTATAAGAACCAAACAACGTTTTAATTTACATTCAAATATCATCTTCCAGAACAGAGAGGCTGGTGCATGATGATACAGCTCAAAAAGAGAGCAAACCTGCGAGCAACTTTAACCATTGGAAGTTGTGCTGTGGTAGTACAAGCCATCAATGATGCTGCCAACAAGATGCATAGACCAAGGAAATAAGGGGCTGTGTAAACATGATCTAAGCAGATCCCCAAGACCCAACACCATGTGAGAAAGCCGAAAGCAGGATTGTCCTCTGGATACTTCTCAAAGTAGAATTGTGGACTTTCACCTTGCTCTATGAATGTGCCTGCATAGTATGAGAAGCATGATTGCACTTAAAACTTAAAATGACATGGAGGAAATGTCAGGCAACAAATGCACCTATTAACATATTAGAAAGCAGAGGAACTTCCTCACTGCATCAGGCTTTATTAAATAACAAAAAACAAGATCAAATACTAGCAATCAAAGAGTTCGGGAAATGACCTGTAAACAAAATCTTCAAAGGAAATAGTGGAATTCATTAGTCAGAAAATAATATAACATAGGGGAATAAGAAATAAAAAAATGGTTGACCCTCTGCTTAATCTGTCTAAACTAACACCTAAAGGCTAAAGGTGTTTTCTATGGCTTGTTATGTTAAAGAATAATGGGGTAATAATGTACCAAATGAATCACCTATTACAGCAACATCAAATGTCAGTTTAGCATATCAAGCAATGGGAGTTTAACATACTATGTTAGTTCAAAGGTCAACCTAAACAGCATGGAGAATCCAATATAAACGAAAGATAAAACCAATTAGTCCATGAATGGTTTGGAAGGATTCTAGCTTGTCACTCCTAAATTTGTACATCCAGTCTAGATGAAAGTAAGATAATTTTCTATATTTATAAATAGGTGTTGACTTACAATTTTCATCCTTTATCAGGAAAACATAGTGTTCACCCATAAAATTAAGTCTGGAATAAGAAAAGAGGACTTAAATTGAACTACCAAAAAACTTAGTGAAATCACCAAACCCAGATTCTACAAAAATGGATCAATATGATTTTGATTTTTCATTTGACTTTTTATAGCTTTATCGAGTTAATTTTCAATTTGAATCAACAAAAACACAGGTGAAATGGGCCTTGATAAGATATAGGGGAAACAATTTTAGGAACAAGAAAACGTATATAAGTTCCAATCTCCAACCTTAATAATAATTCTTCCTCAATTCATGGATAACTAACACTTTATCAGACCTGGAAAAACAGAGTTTAGTTTTGCATTTTGCCTCACTGTATCCACATGAGTCACCACATAATAGAAAATTGTATTGGTTTAACGACTAGACCCTATTCACAACTTGATGTACAACTTTACAAAACCATAACCCCTAACATCTTAACCTACAACATGATCTAGGCTAAATTTATAGTCTGTCAAAGGCTGTGGAATGTATTTTAAATTTTAAATCATTTCAAATGGTTGTGATTGTCCTGGATAGTTTCATCAATCTAGGAGTTTATATATATATATATAGCCCAAGGGGTTAGCTCAACTGGTTGTTGCCAATGGTGCTAGGAGAAATTTGACTAGTTCTTTGCCAGCAGTTACATGGCTCAAATCCCCCCGGTTGAGGTGCACTAATCTATGCCAATGGCTTTACTAGGGATGCCATCTATAAATGTGGGGAAGCATTCCTTGGATTTCCCTATGATATGTTCCTTGAAAAACAAAATACACAAGCACATATACATATATATACTTGTAAACCCTCGAGGGTTAACTCAATCAATTGAAAGCTCCACCCGAGGCATGTTGCCAATGGGAGGCCATACTCATAGGTTCAAACCCAATAGAGTCTCCCAAGGTCACCAACCACTATTGTAGCTAGCAGTTAATTTGCCTTCCATCTAGATATTCCAAAGAAGAGGGGGGAATCCAGCAAGGTTTCCCTTGAGGATATATATAGAGAGAGAGAGAGAGAGAGAGGAAAAAATCCCTGGATGCATCAAGCACTTCCTCCATGATCTTGCACCCCTTGTGCAGGAGCTCAAAGGAGATAAATCTACAGGGAAGAATTTCTTCCTTTTACCTTACTTGATTATGTCCTACCTTTCAAGCGAACGCTACTTGAGGATTGTCAAAGTGCTTTCCAAGAAGAGAGATTCACTTCCTCCAAGAAAGGCATCCATACACACTCCCAACCCCAATGGAGGTTGTCCCCTCAAGAGTTATACAACTACCATCACCATAAGGAGATGATGATGATGGGGCCTCCACAAGACAAGATGACTAATTGTCACTAGGCCAGCCTTGTGAACTCCTAACCATTCACTACTCAGGTTGATGATGAAGCCATTGTGAATCTCAGCTGAGAGTAGTGATATTGAAACCAAAATTGCAGTTTTTTCTCATACACAAAGAACATATACCAATACCCACGGTCTAGATAACCCGCCTTCGAAACAACAAACCGTCTGCATCATGGATTGACCATAATGCTGGAGAAAGTAGATTAAGGGTGAGAGAAGCTTTTTCTATTGAAGCAATCCCAATACCAAAATTATCAACAAAGAGATCAATTGGTCCTCTAAGCCTATCTTTGTCACAACAAGATTAACCTTATCGATAATAAAGAAAGAATGGACTTTTGTAATAAGTTTGGAGAGATCCATGTGAAAGCATGCATCGGTATATCCTTCCCCTGTGTGATGAGACTTACCCCTTAAATCGACTCACAAACTTTTGCTCCCAAAGTAGTTGGTACAAGACATCCTACAATGTCATTGCCTCCCTTCACAGATCATAGAATATAATATGGCATCCCCATCAATGCTTTCCCAGGAATATTCTATGGCATCCCCATCAATGCTTTCCCAGCAAACAATTACACCACTTGAACCCAATTAAAAATTATGGACCATTAACAACACAGTTCACCATTTAAACCCAAATTTGGTCTCCAATGAAAACCCAACAAATTGAAATCGTGAAAAACACATGGCCATTTCATTATTAAATGAATTCACATATACATTATGCACAAATTCATCTTCATAGCAGAGTATAAAGATTTAAATTCCAAAAATGAGAACAAATATTAAACATTTATCTTTTAACAGAAGATATACCAAGAAAGTAGCTGTGTAGGAGCGATTCACCACCCAACCACAGGCATCCAATGCAGATGCCACCCCTAGATTGATATATGAGGTCACCGAGGTGAAGATCCAGCTACAATATTACAACTCACTCAACCCAATCCATCGCTCTCATGGCTTGGCCAATCTCTTCATTACAAAGACTCCATGTACCTCATCTAGCTATCAATCAACCATGAAACTCTCTTCAATTTCCATATACAACACAAGGGAAGGTCTTAAACTCTCTTCCATTTCTATATACAACACAAGGGAAGATCTGAAACTCTCTTCCATTTCATATATAACACAAGGGAAGGTATTTCCCTTCTCTACTCAAGAGTCAACACTCCCTTGGGACTCCTTCCTCTCTAGTGCTCCAATGGAGGTAGAAAGAGTCCAAATGTTGATTGCCTTTCGGGAATAACATGGTAGAGTAATATTATCTCCAAAATACTCAATGAGAAGCAATATCATTTGGGTGATGGTTTCCTAATTTTCCCAACCTCAATGTTCATTATAGCCATCTATCTCTCTTCTGAGGTCTGCAATTCAAACGGCATAAACTTGGAATGCTACAGCGTTCTGCACCCGCATGTAGAGAAAAAATGAAGATTAATGCTTCAAAATTCGAACAGAACAGGGGATGCAAGTATGTTCTAAAATATAATTACGGTTGCAACCCAAGGGGTTGAACAACACTTCCAAAATCCCTCCTATTTGCCGTTCGATATAATGTTATGGTTAATATATTTGGACTTGGGGATTGGTCTCATGAACGCATGTCTACCATCGTTCCTCTACCATGCTTTAACATTCTCATCCGAATCTAACGTTAGCTCAATGATACGAAGAGCAATGAAATTCCCGAATGTTTATTGTGTACCATTCTGGCTCCACACAATACGTATGACATTAATGGAATAGAGAATGCTCTGTCTCGAGCCTCCCACTACAACTTGGTTTAATTTGGGACAAGACGTCTGTATGCCTTGAGACGACTTGCTTATCTATTTATGTACTACGCCATACGATGAGAATTATGGTTTCTAACCTTGGGATTACCTTCGTCGATCCTTGTGATACTCGCTCGATGAATGAAAAGTGTAGCGTTGAGGTGTTTGGGGTTTTTTCCTCTTACGTTTTCTATTAAGCCTCTTTTAAGTCACAGGTTCATCTTTCTCTGGAGTCTTCTTCCCTTTCGGCGTTGTTACAAGAGCTTGTCCAACCTGAGTTACGCGTTTTCTACCTGGCCGCAATGCGTTTCCCATAACCAGGTAACTCTGGGGGTCTTCCTCACACTTGTTCGTTGTTATTTCTAATTTTTGAATTTTGTTTTGGTGTCAAAACTCCCTGAGCATCCTCACCCTATCTCACAATTGTAGACAACGGTCCTTCTAGATAGAAAGGAATAGAAAATTTTGTTTTAATACCACCGCCAGGCCTTGGTAATTTTTCTATTTTCATTCTCAAAGATTTATGTGGCCTTTAGTTATAGCTATCGTTGCATAGTTCGATTTCCTCCTCTAATTGTTAACCAAAAGGTTTTGCTTCGTTGTCGACCACAGAGCGTAACTCAGTTTTTCATTTTTGTCTCAGGTATTATGATTTCGTTGGTTGGGTCTTCTCGGTGTTGCTAACCCTGCATGGTAAATGTCACCATTTCACCATAAGCAATACCTTTACGGTGAGACTTCTTTATTGATTTTATGGATACGTCCTGTGTTGAGATTTCTCTGTTACTAATTTAATTTATAATTTATTCGGTTGCAGGTAATGTAGTTCGTTCAACATCTTTTCGCGAGCTTTGGTTTATAGCTCTATTTTGTATTTCCTTACTAATGCAGGGTTACACTCTTTGCTACAGGTTGGTAGACGTTGCTTTACATCTGTCGACTCTGAACATATAATGTTACTTGACACTGTCTACTATAGTTATGAGGGCTAGCCAGCGAGGCTATTTTAATTTGTTGTGTAATGAGGACTTAATTTAACTTTCTCGTTCTTCCTAACAGAGTTTTGACTCAACTACATAGTATTGAATTTTTTTCATCACCCCATGTCGACGGGGTACTCCAGCTTGGTCTATTCTCTGCGATTTTATTTGGTACATGGGTGTTGGTTTGAATATTTTGTTAACTCACAGTTGGAAATATATTATCATATCCAATTTGATAAATATAAATATATGTATACCTCTATATTGAGTCGATTTTTATTTTGTGCATGCAAAACCCTAGGTTCGATGTAGTTGATTTTTTTGTTAATTTAAATCATAATTACCATCCAGTATGACGCATATAATGTAGTCGGTGACATTATGTGGAAATTTTCGAGTTTGTATGATAATAGAATAGGGTAGTTTTAATATAATTTTGGTTTCACTGAAAATCTATTTCTCTCAATTAATTTTTCAATTATGCACCTTTAGCTTTCGCAATAGTTATAACAATTACATTTATGTCAAGTAATATGTCCTAATTCTTCCAGTTGACTATATAATTTCTGATCCATGATTAGATCGTCATTTCTCACCTATGGAAGCTTTACTTCTGGTTCTAATACACATTATAAGAGCTAGTTTTCTGTTTACATATCAGTTCGTAAAATGAGGAAATTTTATGTATAAGAACATAATGCTTTACTCGGTATGAACTCGTCCAACATCTTATTTACTGTCATCTGTTATCATTTAATTTTAAGAAATTAAATTTGCAAACTTTGGAATATATATATGTGTAAAGGCATGTATTTGTTTAAAGCTATATAATCTGCCTTCAGGCCTACTTATAGACACTGAAAATAGTTATTTACATGATTTGTATTCTAGAAGCAATACTATACTTACACAGATTCAATCTTTCTAAAGCAATAGTGTCAGAACGTCAATGACTCTAACTGCTAGTAATCACTTCTAACCAGCATTTCTATAGGCTTTGCTAATGGATCTCTGTTTTTTCCAAGTAACTTCTGAATTCGTTCTATAGTTTAATATAAGTTCTGTTTAGTATTTTACTATTGGTTTTGTACATTGAATCTATTATAAACAGAAGATAGCACTAGTATCATGATTTAGGTTTATTCCATATGCAAAGTCCTTCCAGGTTCAGTTTATCATGCAAATACCCAAACTCCTTTCTGGAGTCTGATTTTAAATTTTCATTGGCATATATCTACCTCTATAAGAGTAGAAATTATCACCATCCCTTAGTATTAATACAGGAGACTAGTTTATTTATTTACTCTTTTTTTTTTTATGAAGCATATTAAAGTTACACTTCAATTATCCCAGGAAGGCAATTTCACTCTCTCCAGATTTAAACCACATCATGGTTTAGAGATTCTGGCTGACAGTGTCCCAAGGATTTTTTCTTACTACTATATAGAGTTAGGAGAGCTAATTCTTCTATTCAACTCTATTAAAAGTAAAGAAAATTTATTATACCTCAATATAACTCAACATAATTACCATAACACTTTTCATTACTGTCTAACAAAGATCATATTTGAATTTCTCAACAAAAAAGTGTGCATACCAGTTTTGCAATTTGACCAACCTCCCAACCTTAGATTTCTTCTGTCCTCAAAAACTCACCCTCGAGATGAGATCATCTCCTAGAACAAACCAACCTCTAATCTGTTCAGGAATAGCTTATTTAAGCTTTTGCTCCCCAAAGCCTGTTTCTAATTCTGCGTCTAGAATTACAGGATGCTTTTCTTCCTGTTTGCCTAGGCTTCTCTTATTTAGGGACTTTTAAAGCTACTTTCTGCTTTTCCCAGCTTTTTACCTCTTCCTAACTACTCTCCACATCATTGGGGAAACTAGATTTTTCCTCAAAAATCTAATTTAGAAAATAAATTCTTTCAAGGATTTTTGAAAGATTTTTGGGGAATCTTAGCCTCTTTCCACACCTCATGGAGTTGACAACTCATCTCATAAGTCTCATTTGGTCAATATGCATAGAATCATTTTTTTTTTTTTTATAATTACATACTTAGTTACATCCACAAAATATTTATCCATTGGGGTCCACTCCCCTTTGGATTCAAGTTCAAATTTATAATTTTCAAGATCATAAAACTAGAGTTTTTAAATATTCCCCCTCTGGAAACAAACACCGTCCTCAGTGTTGATAACTAACTACTAGAGTTTATTTTCAAAAAAAATATGGATATTTTTCCATCATCTTAGCTTCTCTTTCCCAGGTAGCTTCTTCAGCAGTAAAGTGCTTCCACTGCACCTTTACTCTTGCTATTGTTCTGTTCCTCAATTCAAATTCTTCCCCATCCAATATTTGAAGCAGCTCTGGAAGGAACTCCCCTTCTGGTTCCACCTGTATCACATTCCAATCAACAATGTGAGAAGCATCATATACATATCTTTTTAATAATGAAACATGAAACACATCATGAACTTTAACATGGGGTGGTAAGGCCAGCTTATAAGCTGCTGGTCCCGCCCTTTCTAACACCTCAAAAGGCCCACAATATCTAGGAGCCAATTTTGCACAACTTCCAGCATAAAGTGTGCTCTTTTTGGGTTTAATACACAAATACACATGCTCCCCCACTTTGAACTCTCGATGTACCCTCTTCTTATTAGCATAGTTTGTCTGTCTATCTTGTGTTGTCTTTATGTTTCTTTGTATTTTTTTGACAATTATTTCCATCTCTTGTAAAGCATCCAGTCCCAACATTAGCTTGTCCTCATGTTGGCTTCAACAAAATGGAGTACAACATTTCCTCCCATAGAATGCTTCAAACAGACTCATTTTGATGGAGGATTGATAGTTTTTATTATAGGAAAATTCAGCTAAATGCAAGTAGTCTTCCCATTTTGGTGGCCTATCCATCACATACATTCTCAACATATCCTCCAAAATATATTTTGTTCTCTCTGTCTGACCATCTGTATGAGGGTGATAGGCAGTGCTAAAATTCAGCTTGGTTCCCATGCCCCCAAATAAACCCTTCCAAAAATCTTCCGTGAACTTAGCGTCTCTGTCCAAAACAATCATCTTTGAAACCCCATGTAATCTTACTATATTCTTTAGGAACACATCTTCTACTTGGCTTGTCCCAAAAGTAGATTTTACAGGTATAAAGTGTGCAGCTTTTGTTAAAGTGTCTACTACTACCATAACTGAGTCATGTTGGTACTTGGTTCTGGGTAACCCTGTTATGAAATCAATAGAAACGATGTCCCATTTCCATTCTGCAGTCAGCAAAGGGTTTAGAATACCAGCTGGATGCTGATGTTCAACTTTAACTAGTTGACATTCCATGCACCTAGCTAAATATTCTGCTACATCTCTTTTCATTCCTGGCCAAAAAAAAAAATCTTTTTCAAATCTGTTAGCATTTTCTGATATCTCGGATGCCCTGCATATGGATGTTTGTGGTGTTCATCTAGGATTTTTTTTTCAACATTTCCACATTGGGGATATACAATCTATTTTTGTAGAAGATCAGCCCTTTTTGGTTTTGAGTGTATTTAGCCATCTCCTTCTTTAGTATTTTTATCTGTAGACTCGCATAATTTGGCTCCTGGTCTCTTACCTTTTTCACCAGTTCTTCTAAATCAAAACTAGCACTTCTTCCCATGCTGTTTATGTTTTGGCAAGCATTTCTGCTCAATGCATCAGCAATTTTATTTTCTTTCCCTCTGATATGTTTTATGTCCATATCAAAATCACTCAGAAAATACAACCATCTGGCTTGTCGAGAATTTAAATCGGCCTGGGAAAAGAAATACTTAAGACTAATGTGATCAGTCATAAATGTAAATTTATTTCCAAGAAGATAGTGTCGCCACATCTTCAAGGCATGGATTACAACAACCAACTCTAAATCATATGCTCTATAGCTCTGTTCATGTATCTTCAGTTTCCTAGATTCATATGCAATAACAGAATTTTCTTGCAATAGTACTCCTCCCAATCCTTCTCTATAGGCATCAGTACACACCAGAAATTCCTTATCACGGTCTGCAATTTTCAGTATAGGGGCTGTAGTGAGTTTCAATTTTATTTCTTCAAACTATTTTGGCATTTTTCATTCCACTGAAATTTGACACCTTTTCTTTGTAGTGAAGTTATGGGATATGATATTGCAGAAAATATTTAAACAAATCTGCGATAATAACCCACAATCCCCATAAATGATCTCACCGCTGAAACATCAGTTGGCACAGGCCATTCCCTAATATCCTTTATCTTTTCAGGGTCAACAGCTAACCCTTGTTCAGAAATAATATGTCCCAAGTATTGGATCTTGTATTTATAGAATTCACATTTTCTGAACTTAGCATACAACTGGTTTTCTTTCAAAGTTTGCAACACTATCCTCAAGTGTTCTTTATGCTCCTCCTCACTTTTTGAGGAAACTAAAATATCGTCTATGAACACTAATACGAATTTATCCAAGTACTTGTTTAAAATGTTGTTCATTAAGCACATAAAGGTGGTGGGGAAATTTGTTAAACCAAAAGGTAGGACTACAAATTCGTAGTGACCATACCTGGTTCGAAAAGTTGTTTTGCTAATTTCTTCCTCCTTAATTTAGAGCTGGTGATAACCAGTCCTTAAATAAATCTTAGAAAATACTGAAGCCCCTCTTACTTGATCAAAAATATCATTAATTCGAGGTAAAGGGTATATTCTTTTAATTGTCAACTTATTGAGTTGACAATAATCAATGCACATTCAAAAGGTTCCATCCTTCTTTTTCACAAATAGCACCGGTGCTCCCCAAGGAGACACACTTGGTCTGATATAACCCTTATCCGGCAATTCTTGTAATTGCATTTTCAGCTCCATGAGTTCAGGGGGACTCATTCGATAAGGGGCACGGGAAACAGGTGTTGCTCCAGGCACCAAATCGATTGAAAATTAAATCTCTCTTTTGGGGGAAAATGAGGAATCTCATTTGGAAAAACTTCCTTAAAATCTCTCACTACTGGCAGAGTATCCATCAAGTTTGCTTCAGGTTGCTGTTCTATTTCTTCAACATGTACTTCATATACTTGGTATCCTTTCCTAGCCATTCGTTTTAGTTGTAATGCTGACATTTGTCTTACAGAGATAGGTTTTTGTTTTCCCTGGAGAATAAAAGGTTTCCCCTCTTCATCTATACAATGCAAGGTCTTATCCCAACAATTGATCATGTCCTTTCTCTTTTCCAACCAGTCCATTCCTATCAGGAATTCATATGAACCTAATGGCAGAATGTTTAAATTCACTTATGTCTGAAAATCATTTAATTTGATTGCTGTTTGAGGTAACTTATAAGTTACTTTCCTCTTGGTGCCAGTGGCTAACTGGACCAACCAAGATTGCTGAAATTTTTCAGTTTTAAGATTGTATTTTTCTGCCACTTGTGGACTAATGTAACTCAATGTAGCACCTGGATCAATTAAAACAGTAACAGATTGGTCAGCGATCTTACCTTCCATATCCACCATGGTAGCTTGGTGTTCTGCTTGTCAATTCTCCAAGGCTACACTAATAGTGGGTATATTTCTTGTTATATCATTTACTGTGGTAGATTCTCGATCCCTCATAATCATCTGAATGTGTCAGTGGGGACAATCCCTCAACAGATGAGGTTCTCCACAACCCCAACATTTCAAAGGCTCTCTCATTTTAACTGTGCCTTCGTTCTTATTTTCTCCATCTAGTTGTTTAGAACCAACTTGAGATTGAGCAGTTTGGCTTTCTTTTGTTTTATTAAACTTTTTCCACTGACGATCCCTACCAAAATTCTTCAAGTAAGCTGGTTTCTGTTTCTTTCATTTGATTTCACCCTTGTTTATCCAGCCTTTTCCATGCTCACCCTTTCCTTTAAACTGCTGGTAGCATAACCTAGCTTTCCTCACTGCCTCATCCATAGCTTTTGGGTTATCAAACTCGATCTTCTCTTTGTACACAATAGGAAAACAACTCAAAAATATTTGCACCTTTTCCTTCTCTTCTCGAATGTAAGGGACATATCTCAACAGATTGGTGAACTTAGTGACAAAATCATCAATAGTGAGCTGTCCCAATATAAGTTCATGGAATTCGTTTTCTTTATCATCATAATAACGTTCGTTCAAATAGCGGTTTTTAAACTTGACTTGGAAATCTTCCCAAGTCACTGTTTTTTCATCAATGGCATGGATAATTCTCGTCTCCTCCCACCACAAGGTAGCCTTACCTTGCAGCTGGTAGACAACTAATCTGGCCTTCAGATTGATTTCATATTCATAGACCTGTAAATACTTAATCATGTTCAACAACCAAGCTTTAGCATCTTCCTCCTTCTCCCCATCATAGGAGGGAGGTTTGATCTTTTGTAATTCCCCTTATAATTCCTTTTTCTACTTATATTGATGCTTAGTAGCATCATCATCCTCAGAATCATCAGATAACTTGCTCTTATTACTTTTTCTGGAAACTTCCCCTTCTTGGCTATTCCGCGAAGTTAACTCTCTGATGAGCTTTTCTTGCTCCTCACTGGCTAATGACAGTCTGTCATTCTGGCTTCTCAACTCAGCCATCTCTCGTTGCAAACATTACAATATAGCCATCACCGGAGCATTACGATCTTGTGTGTTATCTTCATCACGCAGATCAACATAAATTTCATCACTTCCAGCCATTTGACTTTTTTTTTTCTGCATCGCTGTACACTAAACAACACATATCAGTGATAAAAAAAAAAAGAATCAACAAGAATTAATTTATACGACGAGCACACAACAGTAGTGAGCATAGAAACAATAGCCCAGTTTTATGTAACCTGGGCTCTGATACCATTTGTCACACCTCCACCTACCCAATTTTTTTTTTTCATTTAAAGTGTTAAGCATATACAAATCTATACATATTACCACTTAAAGTTCCACTAACCCTTTTTTGCAAATCTATAATTATATCCATAGATACCTAGTCATATCGATTACCAATCAAACCATATTGATTTCACATCAAGAACTATACGTCCCTTACTCACGTTATCAACATAACGAATTTGTCATATAATTTTAATTATTAATCTCTCACATTTTTTTTCTCTTATGTCAACATTACGTACATACTTTACGTTGAAGTCAAAGATCGTGGTATTGGTTGCAATGGCGCGAAGGCCATTTGTCTTTCGATATAATTTTATGGTTAATATATTTGGACTTGGGGATTAGTCTCATGAACGCATGTCTATCGCAATTCCTCTTCCCTACTTTAACATTGTCGTCTGGATCTAACATTAGCTCAATGATATGAAGAGCAGCGAAATTCCTGAATGTTTATTGTGTACCATTCTGGCTCCACACAATACGTATGGAATTAATGGACTGGAGAATGCTCTACCTCGAGCCTCCCACTACAACTTGGTTTAATTCTAGACAAGACGTCTGTATTCCTTGAGATGACTTGCTTATCTGTTTATGTACTCCGTCATACGACTGGAATTAGTTTTTCTGACCCTGGGATTTCCTTTGTCGATCCTTGTGATACTCGCTTGATGAATGACAAGTGTAGCGTTGAGATGTTCGGGGTTTTTTCCTCTTACGTTTTCTATTAGACCTTCTTAACCTTGCTGTGTTCATCTTTCTTTCGCAGTCTTTCCTCCCTACACAAGCAGTAAGTACTGTGTAACCCGAGTTGGTCGTTTTATACCCGGTTGCAATGCGTCTCCCATAACCAGGTAACTCTGGGGGTATTCCTCACACTTGTTCATTATTATTTCTAATTTTTGAATTTGGTTTTGGCGTCAAAACTCCCTGAGCATCCTCACCCTATCTCATAGGTGTAGACGAGGGTTGTTCTGGAAAGAAAGGCATAGAAAATTTTGTTTTAATACCACCACCAGGCCTTGGTAATTTTTCTATTTTCATTCTCAAAGATTTATGTGGCCGTCAGTTATAGCTATCGTTGCAAAGTTCGATTTTCTCCTCTAATTGTTAACCAGAAGGTGTTGCTTCGTTGTCGACCACAGAGCTTAATTCAGTTTTTCATTTTTGTCTCAGGTATTATGATTTCGTTGGTTGGGTCTTCTTGGTGTTGCAAACCCCACATGGTAAATGTCACCATTTCACCATAAGCAATAGCTTGACGCTGAGACTTCTTTATTGATTTTATGGATATGTCCTGCATTGAGATTTCTCTGTTATTAATTTAATTTGTAATTTATTCGGTTGCAGGTAATGTAGTTCGTTCATCATCTTATCGCGAGCTTTGGTTTATAGCTCTATTTTGTATTTCCTTACTAATGCAAGGTTACACTCTTCGCTACAGGTTGGTAGACGTTGCTCTACATCTATCGATTATGAACATATAATGTTACTTTACACTATCTACTATAGTTATGAGGGCTAGCCGGCGAGGCTATTTTAATTTGTTGTGTAATGAGGACTTAATTTAACGTTCCCGTTCTTCCTAACAGAGTTTCAACTCAACTGCATAGTCTTGAATTTTGTTCATGACCCCATGTCGAAGGGGTACTCTAGCTCGGTCTATTCTCTGCGATTTTATTTGGTACATGGGTGTTGTTTTAAATCTTTTGTTAACTCACAGTTGGAAATATATTATCATATCCAATTTGATACATATAAATATATGTATACCTCTATACTAAATCGATTTTTATTTCATGCATGCACAACCCTAGGTTCGATGTAGTTGATTTTTTTGTTAATTTAAACCATAATTACCATCCAGCATGACACATATAATGTAGTCGGTGACATTATTTTGAAATTGTCGAGTTTGTCCGATAATAGAATAGGGTAGTTTTAATATAATTTTGGTTTCACTGAAAATCTCTTTCTCTCAATTAATTTTTCAATTATGCACCTTCAGGTTTTGCAATAGTTATAACAATTACATTTATGTCAAGTAATATCTCTGAATTCTTCCATTTGACTATATAATTTCTGATCCATGATTAGATCGTCAGTACTTACCTATGGAAGCTTTACTTCTGGTTCTAATACACATTATAAGAGCTAGTTTTCTGTTTACATATCAGTTCGTATAATGAGGAAATGTTATGTATAAGAACAGAATGCTTTACTGGGTATGAACCCGTCCAGCATCTTATTTCCTGTCATTTGTGATCATTTAATTTTAAGAAATTAAATTTGCAGACTTTGGAATATATATATATATATTTGTAAAGGCATGTATTTGTTTAAAGCTATATAATCTGCCTTCAGGCCTACTTATAGACACTGAAAATAGTTATTTACATGATTTTTATTCTGGAAGCAATACTATACTTACATAGATTCAATATTTATAAAGCAATAGAGTAAGAAATTCAATGACTCTAACTGCTAGTAATCACTTCTAACCAGCATTTCTATAGGATTTGCTAATGGATCTCTGTTTTTCCAAGTAACTTCTAAATTCTGTCTACAGTTTAATATAACTTCCGTTCGATATTTTACTACTAGTTCTGTACATGGAATCTATTATAAATAGAGGATAGCATTAGTATCATGATTTCGGTTTATTCCATATGCAAAGTCCTTCCAGGTTCAGTTTATCATGCAAAAATCCAAACTCCTTTCTGGAGTCTGATATTAAAATTTCATTGGCATATATCTACCTTTACAAGAGTAGAACTTATCACCATCCCTCAGTATTAATACAGGAGACTAGTTTATTTATTTACTTTTTTTCTTTTTTATGAAGCAGATTAAAGTTACACATCAATTATTCCATGAAGGCAATTACACTCTCTCCATATTTAAACCACATCATGGTTTAGAGATTCTAGCTGGCAGTGTCCCAGGGATTTGTTCTTACTACTAAACAGAGTTAGGAGAGCTAATTCTTCTATTCAACTCTGTTAAAAGTAAAGAAAATTTATTATACCTCAATATAACTCAACATAACTACCATATCACTTTTCACTACTATCTAACAAAGATCATATTTAAATTTCTCAACAAAACAGTGTGCATACCACTTTTGCAATTTGACCAACCTCCCAACCTTAGAGTTCTTTTGTCCTCAAAAAATCAACCCCAAGCCGAGATCATCTCCTAGAACAGACCAACCTCTAATCTATTTAGGAATAGCTTATTTAAGCTTTTTCTCCCCAAAGCCTGTTTTTAATTCTGCGTCCAGAATTACAGGATTCTTTTCTTCCTGTTTGCCTAGGATTCCCTTATTTAAGGACTTTAAAGATGCTTTCTGCTTTTCCCAGCTTTTTACCTCTTCCCAACTACTCTCCACATCATTGGGGAAACTAGATTTTTCCTCAAAAAATCTAATTTAGAAAATAAATTCTTTCAAGGATTTTTGAAAGATTTTTGGGGAATCTTACCCTCTTTCCACACCTCATGGAGTTTTCAAGTGATCTCATAATTCTCATTTGGTCAATATGCACAGAATCATTTTATTTATTTTTTAATAATTACATACTTAACTACATCCACAAAATATTTATCCATTGGGGTCCACTCCCCTTTCGATTCAAGTTCAAATATCTAATTTGCAAGATCATAAAACTAGGGGTGTTACAGAAAGTCAAACTTCTCAGTCCCAAGTTGGTTCAAAACAAACAGAGGGAGATAATAAGAAGGAGGGAGCAGTAAAAATGAAGGAACCGTTTAAGTGTTGGGGTTGTGGAGAACCTCATATGTTGAGGTATTTTCCACACCGAAATATTCAGATGATTATGAGGGATCGAGAAGCTACCATAGTGAATGATATAGCCAAAAATATACCCACTATCAGTGCAGTTTTGGAGAACCGATAAGCAGAACACCAAGATAGCATGGTGGAGATGGAAGGTAAGATTGTTGACCAATCTGTTACAGTTTTAATTGATCCGGGTGCTTCTTTGAGTTACATTAGTCCACAAATTGTAGAGAAATGCAATCTCAAAACTGAAAAATTTCAGCAGTTTTGGTTGGTCCAGCTAGCCACTGGCACTAAGAAAAAAGTAACTCATAAGCTACCTCAAACTAAAATCAAGTTAAATGATTTTCAGACAGAAGTAAACTTAAACATTCTGCCCTTAGGCTCATATGACCTGTTGATTGGGATGGACTGGTTGGAAAAAAGAAAGGTTATGATGAATTGTTGGGATAAAACTCTGCATTGCATAGATGAGGAAGGGAAACCTTTTATCCTCAAAGGAAAACCAAAACCAATATTTGTAAGACAAATATCATCTTTGCAATTAAAAAGAACAGCTAAGAAAGTATATCAAGTATATGTTGTACATGTCGAAGAATTAGGATAGCAACCTGAGGAAAACCTGCTGGATATTTTGCCAATAGTAAGAGAGTTTAAGGAAGTTTTTCCAGATGAGAGTCCTCATCTTCCCCCCAAAAGAGAGATTGACTTTGCAATTGATTTGGTGCTTGGAGAAATACTTGTTTCTAGAGCCCCTTATCAGATGAGTCCCCCTGAACTCATGGAACTGAAAATGCAATTGCAAGAATTGCAGGATAAAGGTTATATTAGACCGAGTGTGCCTCCTTGGGGAGCACCGATGCTGTTTGTGAAAAATAAGGATGGAACCTTTATAATGTGCATTGACTATCATTAGCTAAATAAGTTGAAAATTAAAAATAGATACCCTTTGTCCTGAATTGATGATCTTTTTGATCAAGTAAGAGGAGTTTCAGTATTTTCTAAGATTGATCTAAGGACTGGTTATCACCAGCTCAGAATTAAGGATGAAGACATTAGTAAAACAACTTTCCGAACCAGGTATGGTCACTAAGAATTCGTAGTCCTACCTTTTGGTTTGAAAAAATTCCCTGTCACCTTTATGCGCTTAATGAACAGTGTTTTAAAAAAGTACTTGGATAAATTCGTACTAGTGTTCATAGACGATATTTTAGTTTATCTAAAAAGGGAGGAGGAGCACAAAGAGCACTTGAGGATAGTTATGCAAACCTTGAAAGAAAACCAGTTATATGCCAAATTCAGTAAATGTGAATTCTATAAAGACAAGATTCAATACTTGGGACATATTATTTTTGAACAAGGGTTGGCTGTTAACCCTAAAAAAATAAAATCTATTAGAGAATGGTCGGTTCCAACTGATTTTTCAATAGTGAGATCATTTATGGGAATTGCAGATTATTATCGCAGATTTGTGGAAATATTTTATGCAATAGCATATCCCATAACTTCACTACAGAGGAAAGGCACCAAATTTGAGTGGACTGAGAAATGCCAAAACAATTTTGAACAACTAAAACAAAAACTCACTACAACCCCTATACTGAAAATTGCAGATCCTAACGAAGAGTTTCTGGTATGCACTGATGCATGCAAAGAGGGATTAGGAGGAGTTCTGTTGTAGGAAAATTCTGTTATTGCATATGAGTCTAGGAAACCTAAGAAGCATGAACAAAACTACATTGTATATGATCTAGAATTGGCTGCAGTAATCAATGCCTTAAATATGTGGCGACACTATCTTCTTGGAAAAAAAATTACATTGATGACGAATCATATTATTCTCAAATAGATTTGAATGCCCAACAAGCTAGATGGTTGTCTTTTTTGAGTGAATTCGATATGGAGATAAAACATATCAATGGAAAATAAAACAAAATTGCTGATGCACTAACCAGAAATGCTTGCCAAAACATAGGTAGCACTAGGACTAGTGCTAGTTTTTATTTAGAGGAACTAGTTAAAAAGGTAGTTGATCAGGATCCAAGTTATGAAAGTCTACAATTAAAAATGCAGAAAAAGGAAATGGCTGAGTACACCCAAAAATAGAAAGGACTGATCTGCTATAAAAGAAAACTATATGTCCCCAATGTAGAGTCATTGAAAAAGGAGATCCTGGATGAATATCATAAACAAACATATTCAGGGCATCCTGGATATCAGAAAATGCTGACAACTTTGAAAAAGAATTTTTTTTGGCCAGGAATGGAAATAGATGTGGCAGAATATTTAGCTAGGTGCATGGAATGTCAACTATTTAAGGTGGAACATCAGCATCCAGCTGGTCTTCTAAATCCCTTGCCAATTGTAGAATGGAAATGGGACATTGTTTCTATAGACTTCATAACCGGGTTACCCATAACAAAGTACCATCATGACTCAGTAATGGTAGTGGTAGACACTTTAACAGAACCTGTACACTTCATACCTGTGAAATCTACTTTTGGGACAGCCCAACTAGCGGATGTGTTCCTGAAATCAGTAGTAAGGCTACATGGGGTCCCAAAGATGATTGTTTCATATAGAGATGCTAAATTCACAGCAGCCTTTTGGAAAGGTCTATTTGGGGGCATGGGCACTAAGTTTAATTTTAGCACTGCCTATCACCCTCAGACAAACGGTCAGATAGAGAGAACAAATCAGATGTTGGAGGATATGTTGAGAATGTATGTGATGGATAGGCCATCAAAATGGGAAGACTACTTGCATTTAGTTGATTTTTCCTATAATAAAAGCTATCAATTCTCCATCAAAATGAGTCTGTTTGAAGCACTGTATGGAATAAAATGTCGTACTCCTTTGAGTTGGAGACAAGCTGAGGATAAGCTAATGTTGGGGCCAAATGCATTACAAGAGATGGAAAGAATTGTTAAACAAATACAAAGAAATATCAAGACAACACGAGATCGACAGAAAAAATATGCTGATAAAAAGAGGGTGCATCGAGAGTTCAAAGTGGGTGATTATGTGTACCTACATATTAAACCCAAAAAGAGCACGCTTTATGCTGGAAGTTGCGCTAAATTGGCTCTTAGATACTGTGGGCCTTTTGAAGTATTAAAAAGGGTGGGACTAGTGGCTTATAAGCTGTCACTACTGCCCCATGTTAAAGTTCATGATGTGTTTCATGTTTCATTATTAGAAAGATATATACATGATGCTTCTCACATTGTTGAGTGGAATGTGATACGGTGGAACCAAAAGGGAGTTCTTTCCGGAACGCTTCAAATATTGGAGCGAGAAGAAATTGAATTGATGAATCGAATAGTAAGCAAGAGTAAAGGTGCATTGGAAGCACTTTCTTGCTAAAAGATCTACCTGGAAAAGAAGGCTGAGATGAATATAAAATATCCATATCACATTTGAAAAATGAACTCTAGTAGTAGTTGTCAACAAAGAAGATCGGTGTTTGCTTTCGGAGGGGGAATATGTAACACCCCTATTTTTATGTTTCCTTCAAGTTAGAAATTTGAAATTTAATCCAAAGCAGAGTGGACCCCAATGGATAAGTATTTTGTGGATGTAATCAAGTATTTAATTATGAAAAATAAATAAAATAATTCTGTGCAGATTGACGAAATGAGAATTATGAGATCACTTTCCAAATCCATGAGGTATGGAAAGAGGCTAAGACTTTCCCCAAAAATCTTTCAAAAATCCTTGAAAGAATTTATTTCCAAATTAGAATTTTGAGGAGAAATCTAGTTTTCCCCAATGAGGTGGAGAGTAGTTGGGAAGTGGTAAAAAGCTGGGAAAATCAGAAAGCAGCTTTAAAATTCCCTAAATAAGGGAAGCCTAAGAAAACACGAGGAAAATCATCCTGTAATTCTGGACGCAGAATTAGAAACGGGCTTTGGGGAGCAAAAGCTTAAATAAGCTACTCCTCAACAGATTAGAGGTTGGTCTATTCTAGGAGAGGATCTCAGCTCGAGGGTGAGTTCTAAGGACAGAGGAACGCTAAGGTTGGGAGGTTGGTCAATTTCAGAAGTGGTATGTCCCTAACGTTTACTAATGGCTAAATACTTGCTATTGTGCAACTGTTGTAGATGTTAGTTAGATTACAATTCTGAAGTTGTTATTCCTTACATTTGTCAGAATTGGTTAGAAGAATTAAACTTCTCAATTCTACTCCGTTGTAAGGATGAGATCTGTGGGGAGAATCCAACAGAGTTTCTAAACCAATACTGGTTTAAATCTGAGGATACATGTTACTCACAGATAATTTAGTTGTGTAACATTAAATCTGTTTCTGAGCTAATAATAGTAATGTTGCATGTGGGAAAAGAGAGAAGGGCACCTTTATAAGTAGCAAATACAATTGAAAAATAGCCTTATTTAAATCTGCTCATTGAGGCAATGGTAGAATCTCATAAGTTCATGTACTATGAAAAGAAAATTAATTACAGGTGCAAACATAGATGACTACGGTACAATAGACTTACTAAATAGCATGAATAATGTAATTAAATTGTACAGTTACATGATGATGAAAATATGTAAGATGACATGTAAATTAACTCTGTATACTTATGGAAAATTTTTATATCTCAACTATTAGAAAATGGTTGTTTTTCTTGTTAAGAATTAAAAATGTTATTCCACAAAGATTTGAATTTGGTATAACCAATATAGTAATCTAGAAAGAATATTACACTGTACAATTCAAATCTGGTGAAATTTTTATATGGAAATCTTTAATGAAATTTTCTCAGTGAGATTATAAAGCCAGAAAAAAAACCAGCACAATTATTATAATACTCAGAATGGCAACCACGACAAGTATTGAATCATACAGAAATACTATGCTCGATTTCAATACTGATGTAAATATATATATAAAATTTTTATATAAGTCCTTAGAGCAGAGGCAATAAATAACTGAGTAGAAATAAATAAAAACTTATGGGTTCAAGTATAAGTTCAAATTTCTGGTTACGATTACAAACCTAGAATTATATCAAACTATTGCAAAATAAATCCAAGAACTGATATAGCATAAATGCGAGTGAAGCATAGTGCGAGCATATCAGAAATTACTATCATTCAACATGGGAAATAAATCCCTAAATAAATTTTTCCACCATTTTAGTTGAAATATAGATAAACTAAGAAACATTAGGGGAGATTTTAAACATCCCTACCGCATAGATAGATTAAATACTTAAACTAAATATGGGAATGGTGATGGTTAACAAGCACTTATATGAATCTATGAGATAAACACATTAAACCAAAAATAGTTACAGTGCCAACCAAAAATTCTCAGAGCTTCCATATTATACACATATCCACAGTATTATAAAATATGTGTGAACAAATTAGGGGTAAAACCCTAAATAAATTTCTGTGTGAAAGAAAAAAAAAATTCTAAGGGGCTTTTACTGCCAACTCGTGAAAAGGAATCGACCTGTGTATAAACATAGGGTGGAAGTCAAAAGCCGAATTAAAATCAAGCCTTTCCAAACAACCACACAGAGATTGCTAATGGGGAGAGAACGTGTACCTTGCCAGACGATGGTGAAGGCTCGTATAAACCCTGAGACAAAAACAATAACGACACGATAAGCACCAGGGAAAAATTATAACAACCAGAAGAAATTGACATGAATTAACAACAGTGGCAACTACGCACCAGGGAATTGCCGTGACAAGATTTCGGTCGTCGATGCTACAAGGAGGGGCCACGCATCATTTAACATAGATGAAGTAAAATTGTTCTACAACCACTAATAACTTCATCTGCTTCAGATCAGACGAATTCCATTGAGACAAATAGGTTAAAATATAGCAGCGTTTTGGTATCGCCAAGATGGACGATATTGTAGAATAGCAACAAAATGAAATGCGTAGTTAATAAACCAAATAGAACATAAAAAGAGTTGAAAAAAAAATGTACCTGAATCGACAGAGGATTTCTCAGGAAACCCTAACCGAATTCATGGCAGACGTTAGAATTTTCCTCCTCTAGACTCATCGTAAGTCATGCTACAGGCATGATCTTTGGATGGGGCCTTATAGGTTACGCAAAAACAAAAATATATATATTCAAAGCGACGTCGACAAACTATTGAGGAGAGATGCTGCAATTAATAGCGAATAGTGAAATACAAATTCTGAAATCACACAACAAGATTTTAGATGATTTAAGTATCGAAACCAAAGTCAAGGTAAGTTACCTGGTCGCGCCATGGGAGGAACGTGTTCAGAAGCCATACGTTTCTGTGGTATGCCAGAGGTCAAGAAAGGTTGTCTTGAACCGCACCAAAGAGCGAATGTCGTAGAAGGAAAGAAGACCAAGGAAATGAACGAAATGGAAGGACGTCAATAGATATAGTTTACAGAACCCACAAACCCTAATCAAATCGTATCATCCAGATGGCAGCGATCCGATGGTTCTCCCATGGATCGATGAAATTCTCAATCAAAGGACATCAATTTAATATAATTGCAGACCAAGCATACAAATGCATATAGACGCATTTAAACGACGTCAGAACCGTCAATTTAGCGGATATAAAAGTATATAATCTATCAATTTCACCGGCTGGAGGTGCCACTTGGAGTAAAGGCTTATCTATCAAGTATGTGCATAAGGATATAGCATTCATGCATATCAGACATGTTAGCTACCAAAATCATTTTAAGTTAACTTTTAACCCCGAAAATATCACAAATTCAATACGGTGAAGTATAATAAGGATCGGAGCATATTCACGCTAAGTGATTTCATTCATCCAACGAAAATCGATGCCATCTGTTGGTGCATCAATATTTAAAATGAAGCCCTTTTATCACATGAAAACCTACCATCGTACGATGGGTAGGGGAACCATGATTGTAATGGTATATAACATCTACGAATTGATTT
>JAXQQM020090197.1:0-38119 GCA_034641835.2 Pinus albicaulis
CCGAGCAGTTTGGCTTTCGTTCCGATGCATTCCGATAACTTTCGGAATTTTGAGTTATTTATGGGCTTAACTCAGCTGATTATGCTCAAGGTGGCATTACGGGAGGAATACACGATGGAACACCTTAGTGTAATAGCTCATTGGGCTTAGGGACGAGAGACCACGATGGGGCAAGTTAGGCAATTTCGGTAATAGGAGGAGCGTGGTAAGCCAGATATACCCCGCTGCATTAAAAAGGAATATTTTATAATATTTTAATAAAGGGAAAATTATACATAAATAAAATAATAATAAAATAATGCTCTAGAAAGCTCCAAGGGATCTATAAAGGAGGAGAGCTATCTCATTTGGGCATGATGGATATGTTATTGATATTTGAGAGCTAGACTTAAATACTTCGGCCACGTCGGTTGTTTAGTCGGTGCAAGCCTTTGTTTAGTGCGGCCCCAGGTGTCTCGGTCGGGAGATCTCACCCTTGGCTCGCACAGGGGACTTGAGTGCTGCTCGAACAAGGTTTTCCTTCGATTCCGATTGGTGGTTTACGTTGGTTTACGGCGGTGGACGTTTTCTGAGAGGCGCCCTTTTGAGTATTTAACGTGATCTGGAGAAGGGCAGCGGTTGGTTGAGGAGGACGCAGTCTTTGTTGAGCAGCTTTGTTGGGTGGTTATTTGGCAGTGGTTTCAGCGTTTTTCAGCCTTGAGGAGGTTGCCATTTCAGCCGGAGGTTTTGCAGGAGGATTCAGGCCCTTTCCTCAGCGTGTTTCTTGAGCTTCTGCACTGTTCCTGGAGGCACAGCGTTTTTGTAGGAGGAGGGTTTCTGGGGGTGATTTTCGGAGGTGGTCCGTTTGGCATATGGTTTCTGGGTTTTGTCCGGAGCAGCGAGTATAGGTGATCTGTAGATTTTTAGCTCATTCCGTGAGGATCGGCCCTAGCTTGATTCATTCCGGCGACGACGGTTCTGGCGGTTTCTTCCCGACGATTGGGATGCGGTTTTGTAGCGACCATTTCCTATTTTCACGAGAGGATTCTTCACTTGCCTTGAGCAAGGATAGGTGCATTCATTACGATTATCCATTGTATCTCATTATATTCTCGATTAATAAAATGGCTTAGCATTTCCGGCATTTTTTATGTCTATTTGTTCCATATTCTAGTTCCGGCATTTTGCTCTATATAGCTGCTTGTTGTTTTGCTGTGTATTACTGTTTATTTCCCATTGGGGATATTACGGGAGCTCTCTTGGATCCAATCCTTGGCTCTAGGGGCCTTGCTAACACCAAACATCACATCAACAAAAGATAAAGCATGATACCCATATAAAGCATAGAATGGATACATACCGATAGACATATGATGAGTGGTGTTGTAACAGTATTCTCCCAAGTGCAACCATCGTAACCATGCCTTTTGCTGCTCGCTGACATAGTTACGCAAGTAGCCTTCCAACCACTTGTTCACTATCTCTATCTGTCCATCCGTCTGTGGGTGGTAACTAGTACTCGGGGTCAACTCAATACCCACCAAACGGAAAAGCTCCTGCCAAAACCTGCCCATGAAGCGGCTATCCCTGTCACTGACAATGGTTTTTGGGAGACTAGGCAATCTAAACACATCCCTGAAAAATAACTCCGCCACCTATGTTGCAATGTAACGTGCTGATATGGCGAAGAAATGTGCATACTTTGTCAGCCGATCAACGACTACAAATATACAATCCTTGCCCTGTACAGTGGGCAACCCTGTGATGAAATCCATTGAAATACTCTCCCATTTCCCCTCAGGTATGGGAAGAGGCTGCAATAACCCCGCCGGATGGTTCATCTCCCCCTTGTTGCGCTAGCAAACTTCGCACTCCTTGACATGCCGGAGTACATCCTCCTTGAGGCCCTTCCACAAGAATCTCTCTCTGATGGCCCTATAGGTCTTGGTGAACCCCTGGTGGCCTGATAATGGCGAGTCATGTGAGGCCTCTAATATCTTCTCGTTGAGCTTGGAGCTCTTGGTCAAGAAGATCCTGTCCCTGAAGTAGATCACCTCATCCATCACCTTGTACCTGTTATCTGTAACCTGTCCGTCCAACACCTCACAGGCAAAACGGTCCTTGGAGTACTCTACCAAAAGTTGAGCCCTCCAGTCCGTATCCAAGCTCATCAAGGACAACGTTGCCGGTCTGCGTGAAGGTGTGTCGGCCACCATGTTGTTCTTCCCCTTGACATACTCGATGTCGAAATCATATGCCTAGATCTTGCTGACCCACTTCTGTTGCCTCTCCTGCAACCGCTTCTGCTCTAGAAAGAATCAGAGGCTGTTGTGGTCTGTTCTCACTCTAAACCTGTTCCCTACCAGGTACTGCCGAAACTTGGCCAATGCATGCATGATGGCCAACATCTCCTTGTCGTATATAGCATACAACCTGTCATGCGGCAATAGCTTCTGGCTCTCGAACGCTATAGGGTGGCCTCCCTATATCAGAACTGCGCCTATCCCCTCCCCTGATGCATCACACTCTAGGACAAAGGGCTGCGTAAAATCTGGCAATGCCAAAACCAAACAGCTGCTCATCACCTCCTTGAGTCCGTCGAAGGCCCTCTGTGCTATATTCGTCCAATTGAATGCCCCCTTTTTGGTAAGGTCTGTAAGGGGTGCAGCAAGTTGGGAAAATCCCTTGACAAACTTCCGATAGTAGGTGCAGATACCCACAAACCCCCGGAGCTCAGTCACATTCTTCGGCTCTGGCCAATCCCTGATGGCCCTGATCTTCTCCTCATGGACCCTCACTCCGTCCACCCCAATAATGTGCCCCAAGTAGAGCATCTCTGTCAGCCCAAACTTGCATTTGGAAAGCTTAGCATAGAATTTCCGCTCTTCCAATATGTGCAATACAACCTCAATATGCTGTAGGTGCTCCTCCCATGTCCTGTTGTAAATCAAGATGTCATCAAAAAACACTAACACAAACTTCCTCAAGTGACTGCGGAAGATGTGATTCATGCATGACTGAAATGTGGTCGGAGCATTGGTCAGCCCAAAATGCATCACCAAAAACTCAAAGTGACCGTAATGACATCTGAAAGTGGTCTTGGGAATGTCCTGCTCCCTCACGCGAATCTGATGGTACCCGAATCTCAAATCAATCTTCGAGAAGAATTTCGATCCCCTCAGCTCATCCATCAACTCATCTATTCGTGGGATGGGGTACTTGTTCTTCATGGTCTTCTTGTTTAGGGCCCTATAGTCAATGCACATCCTCAGTGTGCCGTCCTTCTTCTTCACCAACACCACTGAAGAAGCAAAGGGGCTAGTGCTAGGACGAATGTGCCCAAGAGCTAAGAGCTCATGGATGGCCCTCTCAATCTCATCCCAGTAGGCCTTAGGATGCCTATAGGGTGTAGTGATGACAACCTGGATACCCTGCTCCAGCTCAATCGTGTGCTTAAACCCCCGATCTGGCGGCTGCCCTGGTGGTATCTCTCCGAAAACCGTGGCATATCTATCTAAAATGGACTATACATCTGGGTGTACGGCCTGCCCTGTAGATCCTGCCTCTGAAACACGCAGCTCCACTGCCCACTCTGTCTCCCTTCCGGAAATCTGCCTCCATCCGACATGCTGAAACTGTCTGTGGTGGATAGGTGTGCATACCCTGAATCTTCTCGTGCATCTCAGTCTTCTTATCCGTCTACTCCATCTCCAAGGTCTCCCAATCAGTGGTGACCTTCCCCAGCGTGATCAACCACTGCACCCCTAGTATCACGTTGGTGTTCGGAATGTCCACCACGAAGAAGTGATCTGTCAGGGTGTAAGTCCCCATAGTCACTGCCAAGGTTGGCACATACCTGGTACACTGCATAGTCCTGTCACCTGGAACCAGTACCGAAAATCCATCAAAGCTCTCCGTCGGTATGCCCCTCCGCTCTACCAACTGGGCATCAATAAAATTGTGGGTGGCCCCACTATCCACTAATACTGAAACACGCTGTCCTCGCCCTGTGCCTCGGACATGCAGTGTCAAGTATTTGGGGACTCCTCGCAAAGAAGCAAGGGCTCCCCCGGTAGGTGCAAACGCTGCACCTCCCGCTCCTGGTGGTGGAGGTGGCAGATGATCTCCCCTCTGCACTGCGCTGCTACCTCCTCCCTCTATCTCCTCATACTCCTCCTCTTCCCCGCTACTGTCGGAGAAGACCTCGATGTAATGTGCCTTTCCCACAACACAACGGTGTCCTGGTGCCCATGGCTCTTGGCATGTGAAACATAGCCTCCTCTGCTTCAAATCCCTTCTGGTCTCATCATCCCCTGGCCCTCTGCCTTGGTTCCCCTTTGGAGGCGGAACCCTCACGTCCTTCCCCTTTGGCTGGAATGCCGATCTCTGGGGAAAAGAGGCTCTAGTTCGGGGTAGTGCATCCTGCAAATCCCGACTCCTCCCAACTGCATCATGAAGTGTCGCTGGCCTCGTCGATCTGACTAACCCCCGTAGAGGCTCTACTAATCCGTCTATGAACATATAGATCATCCGGGTTGCGGATAAATCAGGCACCATCACGGAAAGTCTCAAGAGCTCTAAAATGTATTTGTTCGAACTCCCGCTCTGCTTGAGCTTAGTTAGCTAAACAAAGTGCTCCTCTGGATCCCTCCGATCAAATCACTCTATCAGCCCCCGTGTGAACTCGGCATATGTTGTAACTCCTTAGTGTCCCAGCATAGCCATCCCGTGAAACCACCAGTCATGGGCCTCACCCTCTAGGTGCAGCACTGCCACCTTGATGGCCTCTGGCTCTGCCATCTGGTTAAGCTGGAAATATATATCCAACTTCTCTACCCAAGCCTTTGCCAAACACTTGGATGATCCATCAAATGTCGGTAGATAGAATCTGCCCACAGTGCGCTGTACATCCCCATCATGTGAGTGCCTGTTCCCCTTGTGATGGTTGCGGGGTCTGCCGTCCCGCTTGAGCTGAACGAAGTCATGGAATGTGAGGGCATCTATGAACTCCTGACCGTAGGACTGATACTCAGCAAAGTAATCTCCCATGTGTGCCGGTTACTGCTCTTGCTCTGCTCTTGCCCCAGTGTCCGTGGCAAGAAATGTAGGCATCGTGGAACGGGGAGGTGTGTGTGATGCCATCTGTTGTGCTGTGATTTTCTCCTGCAAATGATGGGATGTGCCCGAGCCGTCTCCGATATGGAAACCCCTTGGGGTCTCACACTGTCTAGACTCTGTCGTGAACCTTTGCCCCATCTCTTCTATCCGTCTCGACAAATCCTGCACTGATTTGAGGAGAAGTTCCCCAAACTCCTTCCCAGCATCTCTTTCCTTCGCCATTGGTTCCTCTTCTTCTGCGTCCACTCCTGGAACATCGTCACATTCCTCGGAGGTGATCCCTAACCTCCGCTCTTGGTCTCTGTACTTCCTCCCTCGGTAACAGATGTATGGTTTACCTGTTGGTGTCATAGACAATCTGCTCCACAGGCTGAGCCAAGTCTATGAGCTCTGATACCACTGTAATATCCCGAATGGAAATAAACAGCAATATAGAGCACATAAACAAGGACATACAACAACTAGAGAGAGATCATAAGAAAAACAGACAATATGGAGAAAGCTGAGCCATTTTATTAATACGGAAAGATGGAATGAGTACAAAAGGTGATTAGAATGATGGCACCTTGGCTTGCACTAGGAAAGTGTAGAAATACTCTCAGAAGATGACCTAGAATGGCTGCTCCCTCAAAGACTGCGTAATCTCCAGTGCTGCTAGTACTACTACTGTGCTGTTGCTACTGCTGGAATGAACTGACAAATTGGGGCTGCTCCCCACCTTGGAAAACTGTGAAACTTTGGCAATCGCCTCTCCACCCAATACCCAGAAAAGCCCAGAAAGCTTTCCGAAAATGGCTGACCTCCAAAAATGACCCCCCTTGAGGCACTACGCTATTCCCAAATGAGAAACGCTGGCCTTGAATGATCTGCTGCAAATAATGGCCTCCGGCTCTACCAAAATGCTGGAATAGGGAAGGGCTGACCCCTTTCCAACTCTCCTGGGCTGAATCCCCTGATAAACCCTCAATCCGGAACCACCTCCTTCCAGGATTGCGTCCTCCCTCTCACTGACTGCGCTGTCTCTTCTAGTGAAAGCTCCCAACTGCGGCTGCTGCAACTCTCTCCGGAAAAACAAATATGGAACTCCTCACCCGAGCAGGCACTCGAAGTCCCTCGAGGCTGAGGTTGGGATCTCTGCACGGAGATACCCGGTGTACTGAACAATACATGCAGACTTTGCTCAACAACAAGCGTGCTCAATGTCAAAAGACAAATAACATAGATGCATAATCAGAATGAATGAAATGAGGAGACCCTCTCTCTTTTTATTCTTGGAGAGCCTTGCTCTCACCTAGGCCCCATCATCAACTGCACAGTCTCCTTGAGCCACGCTGTCCCTCTCTCTCTCCGCTGGCTTGGGCCCACATTGCCCACGCTGTCATTTTTTCTACGCTGCCACTTCAACCTCTAGGCCCCACGCTGCCAATTAATCATGTTTCTCAAGTGACTTTAGGAAATACTTTTATCGTAAGTGTGAGTTAAGTGTCCCTCTTCACCCACTTTATTTCTAACTTAACTTTATTAAAGTAAAGTAGTCAAAAATTAATATTTCCAATTAGCTATTGCTAATTGGGAATATTACAACCCCACACTGCCAAATAATCATATGCTCAAGTGACTTTAGGGAATGTCTATTTCGTAAGTGTAGGCTTAGTATCTCATCACCCATTTTATTAATTGACTTAACTTTATAAAAGTAAACTTAGCCAAAAATTAATATTAGCAATTAACTGCTGCTAATTGGGAATATTTCAGTCCTCCCCGCCAAAATGTTGTTTGTCTTCAAGCAACTGCAAAGACGGATGCTGCAAAATCTTCTCACTCTCCCAAGTGACATCCTCATCTAGCAAGTTCCTCCACCTCACCAAGTACTCTCTGACTGTCCTGCTCCGCAGCTACCTCTCCCTGGTGTCTATGATGGCTTCTGGCTGCAACACTAAATGCCCCTCATCATCTGTTGGTGGAAGGTCCTCTGTTGCCGTCACCTGCTGCTCCAATGCCTTTTTCAAGCATGATACATGGAATATGTTATGGATCTCGCTACCTGTAGGCAGCTCTAGCTCATATGCAACCTCCCCAATCTTGCGGATCACCTTGTAAGGTCCATAGAAGTGAGGCTTAAGCTTCTCGTCCCCTTTCTGCTTCACCGTGGACTGCCGGTATGGCTGAAGTCGTAGGTAGACCAAGTCTCCTACCTCAAACTGCCTCTCAACCTGTCCTCTGTCAGCATACAGTTTTTGTTGGTTCTGTGTTGTAGCTAAGTTATCCTTAAGAGCCCAGAGTATATTCTGACTCTCTTGGATCCAATCCTTGGCCCTAGGGGCCTTGCTAGCACCAAACATCACATCAGCAAAATACAAAGCATGATATCCATACAAAGCATAGAATGGGGACATACCAATGGACATGTGAAAAGTGGTGTTGTAGCAGTACTCTCCCAAATGCAACCAACGTAACCATGCCTTCTGTTGCCCTGTGACATAGTTTCGCAAGTAGCCTTCCAGCCACTTGTTCACTATCTCCGTCTGCCCATCCATCTGAGGGTGATAACTAGTACTCGGAGTCAACTCTGTACCCACCAAACGAAAGAGCTCCTGCCAAAAGCCTCCCATGAAACGGCTGTTTCGATCCCTGAAAATGGTCTTCGGAAGACCATGCAACTTGAAAAACAACTCTGCCACCTGTGCTGCTGTGTACCGCACTGATATAGCGAAGAAGTTTGCATACTTTGTTAGTCGATCAACGACTACAAAGATGCAATCCTTGCCCTGCACTTTGAGCAAACCTGTGATGAAATCCATCAAAATATTCTCCCATTTCCCCTCTAGGATGGGAAGTGGCTGAAGTAACCCTGCTGGATGGTTCATCTCCCCCTTGTTCTGCTGACACACCTCACACTCCTTGACATGTCGGAGTACGTCCTCCTTGAGGCCCTTCCAAGAGAACCTCTCCCTGATGGCCCTGTAGGTCTTGGTGAACCCCTGGTGACCTGATAGTGGTGAGTCATGTAAGACACACAGTACCTTCTCCTTGAGCTGAGAGCTCCCAGTCAAGAAGATCCTGTCCCTGAAGTATATCACCTCATCCATCACTCTGTAACTGTCATCCATGACCTGTCCTTCCAATATCTCGTCGGAAAAACAGTCCTTGGAGTACTCTACCAGTAATTGAGCCCTCCAGTCCGTGTCGAGGCTCATCAAAGACAACACTGCGGGACTGCGTGAAAGAGCATCAACCACCACGTTGTTCTTCCCTTTGACATACTTGATGTCAAAGTCATATGCTTGGATCTTGCTGACCCATTTCTGCTGCCTCTCCTACAACTGCTTCTACTCTAGAAAGAACCAGAGGCTGTTGTGATCAGTCCTCACTCTGAACCTGTTTCCCACCAAGTACTGCCGAAACTTGGCCAGTGCATGCATGATAGCCAGCATTTCCTTGTCGTAGCTTTCTGCTCAAAGCTATAAGGTGGCGTCCTTGCATCAAGACTGTGCCTACCCCCTCTCTAGATGCATCACACTCCAGTACAAAAGGTTGCGTGAAATCTGACAACACCAAACTAGACTGCTGCTCATCACCTCCTTGGGCTTGTTAAAGGCCCTTTGCGCTATGTCCGTCCAACTGAATGCCCCCTTCTTGGTAAGATCTGTGAGGGGTGCAGCAAGTTGGGAAAACCCCTTGACGAACTTTCGGTAGTAGGTGCAGATGCCTACAAACCCCCAAAGCTCAGTCACGTTCCACGGTTTCAGCCAATCCTGAATGGCCCTGATCATATCCTCATGGACTCTCACTCTGTCCACACCAATGATATGCCCCAAATGGAGCATCTCAGTCAGTCCAAACTCGCATTTGGAGAGCTTAGCATAAAAATGTTGCTCCTCTAGAATGCGCAATACAGCCTCAATGTGCCGTAGGTGCTCCTCTCATGTCTGGCTGTATATCAAGATGTCATCGAAGAATTCCAGCACAAACTTTCTCAGTTGACCACGGAAGATGTGGTTCATGCAGGACTGGAAGGTGGCTGGTGCATTGGTTAGCCCAAAGGGTATCACCAGAAACTCAAAGTGGTCGTAGTGACATCTAAAAGATGTCTTGGGGACATCCTGGTCCCTCACTCGGATCTGATGGTAACCCGACCTCAAATCAATCTTTGAGAAGAAGTTCGATCCCCTCAACTCATCCATCATTTCATCAATCCACGAGATGGGGTATCGGTTCTTCATGGTCTTCCTATCGAGAGCCCGATAGTCGATGCACATCCTCATTGTGCCATCCTTCTTCTTCACCAATACAATAGAAGAAGCGAACGGGCTAGTGCTGGGTTGGATGTGTCCCAGCGCTAAGAGCTCATGAATAGCTCTCTCAATCTCATCCCTGTGGGCTTTGGGATGCCTATAGGGTGTAGTAATCATGACCTGAATGCCCTACTCCAGCTCAATGGTGTGCTCAAACCCCGAATCTGGTAGCTGCCTTGGTGGTATATCCCAAAAAACTATAGCATATCTGTCCAAAATCGACTGCACATCTCGGTGTACGACCTGTCCTATAGACCCTGCCTCTAAAACATGCAGCTCCACTGCCCACTCTATGTCTCCCTTCGGGAAGTCTTCCTCCATCCGATGTGCTGAAACTATGTGGAGGATAAGTGTGCATGCCCCGAGTCATCTCATGCTTACCGATCTTCTTGTCTGTCCACTCCATCTCCAAGGTCTCCTAGTCTGTAGTGACCTTCCCTAGCGTGATCAACCATTGCACTCCCAGTATCACGTTGGTGTTTGGAATTTCCACCACAAAGAAATGATCCGTCAAAGTGTAAGTCCCCATGGTCACTGCCAAAGCCGGCACATATCTGGTGCACTGCATAGTTCTGGCACCTGGTACCAGCACTGAAAATCCATCAAAGCTCTCTATCGGTATGCTCCTCCGCTCTACCAACTGTGCATCAATAAAATTGTGGGTAGCCCTATTTTCCACTAGTAGTGAAACACGCTGTCCCTGCACAGTACCCCGGACACGTAGTGTCAAGTATTTGGGAACCCCTCGCAAAGAAGCAAGGACTCCCCCAGTAGGTGCAAACGCTACTCCTCTTGCTCCTGGTGGTGGATGATCCCCTCTCTGTACTACAGCGCTGCCTCATGCCTCCATCTCCTCATATGCATCCTCTTCCTTGTCATTGTCGGAGAAGACCTCTATGTAGTGTGCCTTCCCAGCGATACATTGATGTCCCGGTGCCCACAGCTCCTGGCATGTGAAGCATAGCTTCTTCCGTCTCAGGTCTCTCCGGGTGTCATCGTCCAAAGGCCCCTGGCCTTGGTTCCCCCTTAGAGGTGGAACCCTCGTGTCCTTCCCCTTCAGTTGAAATGTCGGTTCTGGGGGAAAGGAGCTCTGGTCCTGGGTAGGGCATCCTGCAAATCCTTGGTCCTCCCAACTGCACCAATGAAGGGTAGCAGGCCTCGTGGATCTAACTAACCCACGCAGAGGTTCTGCCAACCCATCAATAAAACATATATATCATCCTGGCTGAGGACAAGTCAGGTACCATCATGGAAAGGTGTCCAGGTTCCCGGTCTGTTTGAGCTTGGTCAGCTCAACAGAGTGCTCTTCCGGATCTCTTTGATCAAACCGCTCTACCAATCTTCGTGTAAACTCTGCATATGTTGTCACAGTCGAGTGACCCAACGTGACCATCCCGTGGAACCACCAATCATGGGCCTCTCCCTCTAGGTGCAGCGCTGCCACCTTGATGGCCTCTCCCTCTACCATCTGATGAAGTTGGAAATAGATGTCCAACTTTCCCACCCAAGCCTTTGCCGAACATTTGGAGGATCCGTCAAATGTTGGCAAGAAAAATCTGCCCACTATAGACTGTACATCCCCATCCTGTGTGTATCTACCCGCTCTGTTCTGGTTATGGGGTCTGCTGTCCTTCTTGAGCCGAACAAAATCATGAAAAGTGAGAGCCTCACCAAACTCGCGCCCATAAGACTAATACTCAGCAAAATAATCCCCCATATGAACCGGCTCCGGTTCCTGAGGTGCTCCTGCTCCAGTGCCTGTAGCTAGAAATGTGGGCATCGTAGAACGTGGGGGAGTAAGTGATACAACCTGCTGCACTGTGAGCTGCTCCTACAAATGGTGGGAAGTGCCAGACCCTTCTCCGATGTGAAAACCCCTTGGGGTTTCATGCTGTCTCTGGTCTGTGGTAAACTTCTGCCCCATCTCTTCTATCCTCCTCAATAGCTCCTGCATAGACTTTAGGAGGAGTTCCCCGAACTCCTTTCCTTCATCTTTCTCACCTGCCATTGGTTCTTCCTCCTCTACGTCCACTACTAGAATGCAACCTCCCTCTCCAAAAGTGGCCTCAAGCCTCTGCTCTTGGTCCTTGTACTTCCTTCCTCGGTAAGTGATATATGGTTTTCTTATTGGTGTCATAGATAATCTGCTCCACAGGCTGAGCCAAGTCTATGAGCTCTGATACCACTGTAATATTCTGAATAGAAATAAACAGCAATATAAAGCAATATAAACAAGAATCTACAGAAAATAGAGAGACATCACATAAACAATGCAAAATATGGAGAACGCTGAGCCATTTTATTATATAACTGAAAGATACAATGAGTACAAAGGTGATCAGAATGATGGCACCTGGGCGTGCACAAGGCAAGCTAGAATACTCTCAGAAATGCTCAAGGAATGGTTGCTCTATCAGTGACTGCATTATCTCCAAAATTCTGCTGCTACTGCTATTGGACTGCTGCTACTATTGGAATAGGATGGCTCTTTGGGGTTGTTCCCCTGCTCAGAAAAATATAAAACTCTGGGAATGAGCTCTCCAAATACCCAAAAAAGCCCAGAAAGGAATTTCAGAATGGATGACCTCGAAATTTGACCCTCCTTGAGGAATAATGCTATCCCAGTGAAATACGCTGGCTTTGGATGATCCTCTGCAAATAGTGGCCTCCTCTACCAAAATGATGGAATTGTGAAGGGTTGATCCCTTCTCACTATCCCGGGTTGAATCCCCTGATGAATCCTCACTCCCAGAACTGCCTCCTCTAAGAACTGCGTGATCTCTCCCTGAGACTGTGCTGCCCAAGCAAGTGCGTAATCCCTGGCTGAAGATGCTATGGCTCCCACCTGAAAATCAATGGATAGAACTCCTTACTCGAGTAGGCATCCGAAGTCCCCCGGGGCTGAGGTTGGGATCTCTGCTCGAAGACACCCGATGTGCTAAACAACACTTGCAGACTTTGCTTAATAGCAAAAACGTGCTCAATGTCAAGCGACAAAACATAGATGCATAATCAAATGAGAGAATGAGGAGCATCTTCACCTTTTTATGCTTTGAGAGCCTTGCCCTCACCTAGGCCCCACCAAAACTGTGTTGCCCCTCTTAACCCACGCTGTCCCTCTCTCTCTGCGCTGTCATGGGCCCACGTGGCCACTTCGTCCTCTTGGGCCCCACGCTGCCAAATAATCATATGCTCAAGTGACTTTAGGGAATGTTTATTTCCTAAGTGTAGGCTTAGTATCTCATCACCCACTTTATTAATTACCTTAACTTTATAAAAGTAAACTTAGCCAAAAATTAATATTACCAATTAGCTGCTGCTAATTGGGAATATTAAATTCACATCCCTTCGCACCACAAGTTTCCTACTCTCAGGAATGTAGATGCGATATGCCTTTGCATTCTCGCTGTATCCTACCAGATACCCCTTTTCTGTAGTCATCTACAACTTCTTCCTCTTCTCGCTGGGCACATGACAATAAGCTGTACTGCCAAAGATCCTAAAGTGACTCACTTCAGGGTTACTGCGCGTGAAGACACTTTCTAGCATGATCTTTCCCAGTGCAGCGTGAGGAGTCCTATTCTGAATGTAGACTACTGTATTGCACACTTCAACCCACAGGAATTTGGGCATGTCTTGGTCATACATCATGGCTCTTGTTGCTTCAACAATAGTCCGGTTTTTCCTTTCTGCCACACCATTGTGCTCCGGATTGTATGGAGTTGTCCACTCTCTTTTGATGCCTTCCCTTGTGCAGAATCCAGTGAATTCTTTATCTATGTATTCACCACCATTATTTGATCACAACACCTTGATCCACTTCCTTGTCAGATTTTCTACCAGAGCCTTAAACTCTTTAAAACGACTGAAGACTTCATCCTTGGCCTTCAAGAAGTAGATCCAGGTTTTCCTGGAATGGTCATCAATGAAGGTGACGAAGTACTCTGAACCACTAAGAGCTCTAGTGGACATTGGTCCACAGATATCTAAGTGTATCAGATCCAATACACCCTTGGCCCTATTGTTGCTTCTCTGATATGTTGCCTTGGCATATTTTCCCAATACGCACCCCTTGCAGACATCATCTCGTTTAGTGCTCAGCTCTGGAACACCCGTGACAATCTTCTGGAGAGTTCTCAATGCCCCATCCTTCTATGCCATAGCTCATTCAGGTCCGTTTTATCTACGCTGCCGACCAATGCCATTGGAGACTCAAGCTATAACTTGTACAATTTGTTGCTTCTTACTCCAATATGTGCCTTCTTCTTCCAACTGGGGTGTTTGATGTGGACTCTATTACCAATAAAGTAGACGTCATAACCTCGATTTTGAAGCTGTGACACTAAGAGCAAGTTCATCCCCAAACCCGGCACATGCAGAACATTAGTGGCTCGAATTCTATATCCAGCTTCGGTCTGAAAAACTACGGTACCTCTTCCTACATGAGTGCATTTTGCTTTATTACCCATGGTTATTTTGAAATTCATCTGCTCTTCTTGGTAGTCGGAAAAACAGTCTCATACTCCAGTCATGTGAGCATAGGCTCCACTGTTAATATACCAGACATCCGAAGAAGAAGTGCTTGATACGCAAGCAAATTCTTCCTCAAGTCTGGATGCTAATACAGAGACATCATGATCCATCTGTTTAGTCATGCTCCTTTCCCTCCCTGGAGAACTGCGTGAACCCTTCTACGTTGTTGTTGCAACAGAAGCCTTCCGTTCACTAATCGATTCTCCCTTCCTATTACTGATCTCTGGCTCTGATACCATGTGAAATTTTTAATCTAAAAACTATATAGATGCAGTGATAGATTTATTCCTCCTACTTATTATTTCAATAGGTTATTTTTCAGAAATCTTCTGGCAAATATTGAAATAAATACTACTGCAACATTCACAAATACATATGCAGAGAAATAAATAGTAAAGGACATAAGCACAAGAATCAATCACATGTGCACTATTATTTTTGGACAATCGTCCCCGGAAAAACCCAATGCAGGAAAACCGGTGCAAAAGATGATGGTTTTAAAAGGAAATATACTGGCAAATAAATATGAAACACCCAAGACTGAATTTCCGGCTCCCTCAGACAATTCTCTGACACGCTGATCAACCTTTGTTGGCTCCTATGCCTGTTTGTGTGTTCCTCTGCGCAATCCCAGTGCTGGACTGCGTAAATCTGCATAGGGATTGCGTGGGTTTTCTGCGTTGCAGCTTCAAGCTGCCTCCAGTGACCCACTACTGCCCTCTGTCCCTGAGCTCGATCACTTCTGACTCCCTCCTCCTTCTGCTTTTGCAAACCCTTCGCCCTGCAACTCTCCCACTGAAATCAAATTCTCTTACTTCAGAATCGATCTCCTTTGGGTACTGAGTGTATGCCCAGCGTATTTTCCAAGTGACCCTCAAGGCTTCTTTTATAATCTTCTCATTGGAGAACCAATGACCCAGATTAGAAGATTAATCAATGGCTAAGATTAAAACTTGACTTCATCCATGTTTTCTAGAAGATTCACACTCTGACTTATTAGTACCCTTTAATTATTTCATTTTCCTAAGTTTAAACTTGGGTTCTTTATTAAAATAATTAATTATTTCAATAAGTCATGAACCGAGTGGAATTTCCACAAAACGGTTTCTGGGTTCTTTGGAATGTTGTTGTCCAAGCCTCCCTGCAAAGTTTGAGACTTGGAACACTTCCGGATGCTACAAAAATCAACACCAATGCCCCATGTGTGGTACAAAGTACCATTGCTTGGCCCTTGCAGTCCCTGTTGATGATTTCTTGGCCCAGCCAACTTACTCAAAATGGAGCTCAGGAATATCTCCAAATCTTCAGCAAATGATGGCTCTAGATTGTCCCGAAAAAGCCCAACAAATCACTTGTTCCATGAACAACCCCTCCAATGATTGCGTATTTATCTTCTTGAGTCCACCCTGCTAAACTAGCTCCACACATACACTGAATAGACTCCCAAATAAGATCGAATGTGATGAAGTTTACCTCCTTGGGTTGGCACTTGAATTCCACTGAAGGAAGGGTGAGATTCTCGCTTAAATCTCTTGTGCTCAACAGTACATGCAGACTTTGTGAAAATTTCTTAATCTAAGAAATCCTACTGTTAATTCTCGATTTACTTCTCCTACTTCATTACATAAACAAGTTATTAATTTGAATATTCATAATTAACAACGAATTAAATACATATAACAGCCTACACATACAGATCAATTACTGAATATCATGCTCATATGACAAAGTGACACAGATTTTTCGGACAAATGTCCCCGGAAAAACCCAATGCAGGAAAACCGGTGAAGCTAGCTCTGGAGGATTTTCATTATTATGCATAATCTAAGTACAACAGTTACATGGCACCAAAATGGTTGACCCTACAGAGAAATAATATAGCAACAATACCTCTATTCTCGTAGATAGAAAATATGGTTGATTCACACCCTCATACGGGATTTACAGAACTCGAGCCCTTTCTGGCCCACCGGAAACCGTAGCGCTCTCCTCAGCCCTCTGTGTTAGCCTTCCTGGCCTACGTCAACCTCTGCGCTGCTCTGGAAGGGCCTGCATCACCCCTGAAGGGCTTTCGCTGCCCCTGCGCTGCGCTGACTGGGCCTGTGTTAGCCCTGCGTGGCCTCTGCTGCCTCTGCGCTGCGCTGTTTGGCCTTTGCTGGACAGCGTAGCACCTGGCTGCCTCTACTCTGCTCTGGTATGCTGCCTCTCTGTCGTTGTTGTACTCTTGGCCTGGGATCAAACCATCCCCTTGCCAATATTGCCCCTCACCGCACTACAAATTGCTTCTGAAATTCTTAGCAAAACACACCCTAGAATTTCAGCTTAACTTCAGTGCTTTGCCAATGTGTGTGTTCTCCAACTGACCCCAAGCCCTTCTCTTATACTTTTCTCGTTGACACATCAACGGTCGTGATCTAATCTCTAATCGACGGCTAAGATTAGAAGCTGCTTGATCCGCATCACTTAAGTCATTCTCATCACATGTTTAAATTAATTCACTTTAATCTTTTAATTTTCTTAAGTTAGACTTAGGGTCCTTAATTAAAAAGATTAATTAATTAAATATCTCTTAAACCTAACGGAATTTCTTCAAATGCTTTATGGGTCTTGGAGATCTCATGTACTCCAACTCCACAAAATTTGGGAGCTAGAGCACATTCGATGCTACCCCAAAATCTCAACACTCCCTCTTAGCGAGGAACGTGCTCTAGCAATACACTTCACCCCGTAGTATTTCTCTGATCTCTGGCATCGGTCTCTGCGTTGATGCTTGGCCTGCTGCCCTTCATCATTGCATTGCTAATGCTCTCTGTACTGTTGCTCATGACTCTGCCACCATCACTGCTACATTCGTATTGCAACTCCCTCTCAAATTGCTGCCTCGTACTGGCAACTGTTGCACTGCAACTCAGTTGTTGAGAGTAAGCAAATGAAGGACCCCTACCCAATGACAGACAGGTTAGTCGGGCTGCATCTCATTACTGAAGTTCCTTAGGCTGCTGCTCTGTGCTGTCCTCCTGAAGCCACTGCGCTGCTACAACACTGCATTCCGTAAGCATGCCTCCTCTGCGCTGTTGAAGTCCCATCAGCCCCTTTGCGCTGCTGCCTTTACGCTGTTGTTGCCTCTGCACTGCACTGCTCCCTCTACAACGTCCTAGCCTCTGCCTCTACTTCATCCATGATCTTTACACCCACTGCTCCAGTCATTCCTTGCTACTGTCTTAAGGCTCCCGTAGCACGGATGTGATCCAAGAGTTGGACTACTCAAGGATCTCGCCACCACTTTGCAGCTGCTCTACAGATCAATATCACCCCACCTCTATGGTTCATGAGCGCTCATGGCTACGTCATCATCGGAGCCATCGTCTGCTACCGCAGCCTTGGAACTAGAAGCTTCCTTGTCCTTCTTCCTTTGAGGAAAATTGTTGGCAAAGTGTCCAAGTTCACCACATTGGAAACATTTGATCTTAGATAGATCACGCTTCTTTTTCCCTTGCTACTTCTTAGATGCCAGGGATGCATCTTCCTCTTCCTTCACCTTGCTTGAACCGGTGCTAGTCTGCCTCTTGGTCATTCGGTGGATCTCCTCTTGTCGGAGGATAGCTCACATATCGTCCTAGTTTGGAAGGTCCATTCTGCGGTCTGCCCAAGATGCTTTGGACAAACGTTTCCCAGTCCTCTGTGACTGCATTTAGAGCAGTGCTCACCATGACATCATCCTCCACCTTGACCCCCATGGTAGTCAGCTGATCCGAATCGCCTGCAACCTGAAGAGGAAAGGATCGATTTCCTCTCCCTTGGTCATCATAAATAACCTCAGCTGGTTCTCCAGAAGCATCTTCCTCTAGACGAATTTCCCTTGATACAGTGTGGTTAAAGCTTTCCACATCTCATTAGCCATCTTCTTCTCGGCTATGTGTGGTACCACATGATCCTTAACCCCATCCATGATGAAGCGCTTGGCATGTGCCGCTGCTTCATTATGCTTCGCCAAAAGAATAACATCGGTAGGTGTAGCCAAAACGCTCTCTACATGCTCCCGCAAGTCGTATGCCTCCAGGACTACTAGGATTTTGGCCTTCCAGATACCAAAGTTGGACAGGTCGTCCAACCTATCCAAATCACGCAGTTCGTGTGGCGCCATTTGCTCAGAAACAATTTGTCGGAACAGATCTTCCTCTCCCCGCTTCTGTTGTTACTCTCAACAGAAACTCGTATCTAGGGTCCTTGGCGAGAAAGGCACCCTTTACTCCCTTTGACACCTGATTTCCTCCCTTGCAAATCTGGCAAACTCAACGAATCAACTTTCTTCGAGCACCCTACGATTGACCCTCGAATTTCTTTCGGCAATGAAATCTGCTGAGTAGTTGTTCTCCTCCCGCTTTTTGTCAACTTAGCTTAGGCACGAACCTGCACCGACATAATCTCCACCCCACCAGCAACTGTTGAAGATTCGAAGCCTTGCTTCCAAACCACAGCAAATCAGGACATCACTCGAAACTAGATTTCGTCACCTTGGCTAGCCTCTGCATGAGCAGACTGGCTCAGCACAGCCTCTACACAGTGACTGTGCAGTGCAGGCTGCTCCTGCGTCCCTCTGGAAGGCACTGCGTTGTCTCTGCTTCACCCAGCTCGGACTACGTCAGCCCCTGTGTGGCCTCAGCTGGGACTGCATCCTCTTGGTGCTGCGTTGCCCTCTCCAGATTCTCTGCTGCTTCAGCTGCTCTCTGCAACACAAATTTCTTTAGTCGATTTGCTAGAGATCCAACTTGATTTGCAATCGCTCTGATACCATGTGAAAATTTCTAAATCTAAGAAATCCTACTGTTAATTCTCGATTTTATTCTCCTACTTGATTACACAAATGAGTTATTAATCTGAATATTTAGAATTTACAGCGAAGTAAATACATATAACATCCTACACATATAGATCTATTACTGAATAGCATGCTCATATGAAAAAGTGACACAGATTTTTCGGACAAATGTCCCTGGAAAAACCCAATGCGGGAAAACCAATGCAGCTAGCTCTGAAGGGTTTTCATTATTATGCAGAATCTAAGTACAACAATTTCTGGCCACCAAACTGGTTCACCCTAAAGAGAAATAATGACAACGATACCTCTATCTTCAAAGACAGAAAATATGGTTGATTCACACCCTCCAACGGGATTTACAGAACTCGAGCCCTTTCTGGCCCACCAGAAACCCCAGTGTTGCTCCTCATCCTTCCTGGCCTGCGTCAGCCTTTGCGCTGCTCTGGAAGGGCCTGCGTCACCCCTTAAGGGCTTACGATGTCCCTGCGCTGCCCTGCGTGGGCCTGTGTCAGCCCTGCGTGGCCTCTGCTGCCTCTGTGTTGCCTCTGCGTGGCCTCTGCTGGACTGCGTAGCACCTAGCTGCCTTTGCGCTGCTCTGGTATGCTGCCTCTCTGCACTATGTTGTACTCTTGGCCTGGGATCAAACCATCCCCTTGCCAATACTGCCCGTTGCCGCACTGCAAATTGTTTCTGAAATTCTTGGCAAACCACGCCCTAGAATTTCAGCTTAGCTTCAGTGTTCTGCCAATGTGTGCGTTCTCCAACTGACCCCAAGCCCTTCTCTTATACTTTTCTCGTTGAAACATCAACGACCGTGATCTAATCTCTAATCGACAGCTAAGATTAAAAGTTGCTTGATCCGCGTCACTTAAGTCATTCTCATCACATGTTTAATTTAATTCACTTTAATCTTTTAATTTTCCTAAGTTAGACTTAGTGTCCTTCATTAAAAAGATTAATTAATTAAATATCTGTTAAACCTGATGGAATTTCTTCAAACACTTTCTGGGTCTTGGAGATCTCATGTACTCCATCTCCTCCACAAAATTTGGGAGCTAGAGCACATCCGATGCTACCCCAAAATCTCAACAGACTTGGCTCTCAGCTCAAGCGTGCTAGGCAAAGTAATTGTCAAATGATTAAAAGATGCCAAATGAAGAGTGCTCCTCCAATTTCCCTATGTGGGCCCCATACATCGATTTTACCTCTCTCTCCTCCCTCTATGAGAGCGTACAAGCCAAGGGGAGTGTATTCCTCTTTGGAGTAGCCCCCACCATCCGCTAACAAATCGATTTTCCCTTTCGTCCTATGTTGGAGCCTTCTTTCACCTCAAAATTGCAAGTGGGGCCCCTCAAAGCACTTTGGCCAAGTTGCTATCCAAAAATTAATAAAATAGTCAAATTGATATTTCACTTAGCAATTTTGCTAAGTGGGAATATCAGTGTTAAGTACTGCTCAATCGTGTTAGTCCAGGAAATTGGACAGGAAAATTTCTAGTTCAGAGATGTTGTGTAATTGGTCAAAGCTGTTATTCAGGAGATTTATATAAATCACTAAATACCATCATGGGTACAGATTAATTGGCATCCCACGCATATATTAGAGCTTCGTTCTAGCCTTAAAGATTGCTGTTAAACTTTGAGGGTGGATTAGTCAATTCTTCACAGCTTCTTGCAAGAGGTTGACCTTAAATCTTGCAAGCGAATTATGTTCCTTCATCAGAAATTTTCCATCTCGCACTTGGAATTATTAAGAAAGTTTCCATGGATAGACTCTTTTCTATATTTTTAGCACTAGAGGAATTTCTGATCATCATTAGGATGGGCGATAATCATTATTTTTGACAAATATTTCACTTGGTAGTGTTTCCTTTATGGTAGCTCTATGTCACCGAATTGTTAAATACTTCATTTTTAGCATTTTTGTACCATTCTTAAGTCCTTTTCACTTATCTAGAAGACGCCTTAGGAACTATCTTGGGATGTTGTAAATTATGGATTTGACAATTCTGTTGACTACTACTCGGTTATCCTGAACATCAATATAATTTAATTTTGTTCTTTCTTTCTTTAGTCTAACATACATATTTCTGATATATTGCATAGCTCTTAATTTAGAAATCTTCAAGTCCTTTCATATACATGTGCACTTAGTTCTAATAGTAGATTTGGACTGCAGGATATTTTGTTTCAGATATTATTGTTGCCTCTGTGACTGGAATTATTGTTGGTTTGTGTGTTGGTCCATTGATGCCCGTTTTGGGGCGTTGGTTATCAAATCCTCTACCATTACAGTTGCTTGTACAGCTGAGTGTTGTGGCAATGGCATTATCTTCTCAGTTTTTCCCATATAGTGTTGCTGCTCCAAAGAGGCTTGTTCTTCAACACACGTTCCAAACTAGAGGTATACTGCTCATTCGAAATGCATACAAAATTATTCTAGACTATTTTCCAACTCTAAATTTCAAATAGATTATTCTATTTATTCAGTGATAAACCTGGACATCGTAATGATAAAGCCATTCATATGCTATATGTGCTTTTCCCAGGACAAAACATTAAACAGATTTACACAGAAAACATGGACAGATATTAAAAAATTGACTGAGAGGATAATTTCTTAATTATTAAGTTATGCAATGTCCTTATACATAACAGGATATGGTGTAGTATGTTACGTAACTCCTCTTAGTATCTAATCATCCAGCGGTTCAATATTTAAGTCAATACTTTATATTTATTAAAAGGAATCTTTACCTAAGTCAATTGTTATAACCTTATTGTATGACAAAAGTACATTGAATAATTATGACCTGTGAAATTTCCACAAATGCACCAACTGGAGTTTAATCTTCTAACTATTAGAAGTTTATTTGTTTATGGAAAATAATGATTAAATCACTGATGCACTCTTCACAATAAAAACATTGTGGAATAATAAAATAGGAACTGAGAGATGATGTGTTACCCACTACCTGTGGGTAGTATGCATAGGAGAAATTTTTTCTCCTACATGATCTTTATCCGGCAATCAGCAGCCCCTTGCAGCCACCAGATAGCTCAATGTGCCATTATCTCCGCCACCTGAGCCGGCCATGTGGTAACTCGCCCATCTGTTATGATTGTGTGTTTGAAGGTGGGCCTCCAGACCCCAAAGGTATGGCTTTTCATTTGTATAGTTGAGTAATTTTCCTTACTTATCATGGACACTTTTGGGCATGGATTGGTGGGGGGATTCGGAAGAAAGAGTGGGCTAGGTCTCTACTCTTGTCTCCTCTGCCTGATTTGGTGGTTACCCTTGTATCGTAGTCTTGTGGGATTTCTTTTACTGACCATTAGCTTTAGGGTTGGCACTACATGGGAAATTCTGAATTCAGTTGTGTGGTCCCACTTCCTGACACCATATACATCACCCCCTTCCGCTCATTCTAACCCCATTCATCATTTTTCCCATTCGGGTCCACATAGGGTTACCCTTTTTCCAATCTTCAAAGACCCTCATACTCCTTATCCAATCCCAGATAGAACAAAAGAGATATGTGCTTGAATGTACCAAATGGTGGTTGAAGTTCCTCTTATAAATAACCTTTTGAGAGGCTCGAATAGGCTTCTCTAGGCCGATTTATGTTGGGCTGGCCGACATGGTCTTGGGAGCCTTCTAGAATCTAGACACTTCCAGCTACAAAATTAATTTTCTTCTTTTGATACAAATGCCCAAATTTGACTTTTACAATATGACAAGGACACTTTGACTCATGTAAACCCTAGGAGCATTCAATCGATGCTTGACCTTGTTGATTTGTGGTAGCATCGGATGTGCTCTAAGTCTCAAACTTTGTGGAGAGGCTTAGACACATGCATTCCAGATAACCCATAAATTGTTTTGGGAAATTCCACCTGGAGACAGTTTTATTTGATAAATTAATTATTTTTAATGGGACCCTAAGTCTAAACATAGGAAATTAAAATAATTAATGGGTATTAATCTAAACTGTGGGTGTAACTTCTAGAAAACGCAGATCAAGTCAAAATGTAATCTTAGCCGTTGATTGGTGATCTAACCTCGGCCGTTGATTAGAGATCTAATCTCGGTTGTTGAAGTCTCAACGAGAAGACTATAAAGGAAGGCTTGAGGGTCATTTGCAAAACACACCGAGATGGAGAAAGGATCCAGGGATCGAAATTATTTAGTGAACAGTAGAGGGGGCAATAACTCTGGTTGGAAATTTTCCTGAGCTAGAGAATACACAGTAGAGAAGACAGAGAGCAGTACTGTCAGAGGCAGCGTAGCAGCGACGTAGAGCTAGCAGTGGCAGTGCAGTAGCCTAGAGGAGGTTCGAGTTTCAGCTGAGGATCCGTCAAATCCATTGCCAGAAAGTTGGGGTGTGAGATCGGAAGGGGACAAAGGGTCAGATCCAGCAAGCAGAAGAGCCAGAACATAGAAGCCATGTAGAGTGACGCAGAAACTGTGCAGTGACTACGCAGAGGCAGCGGAGGGCTTGCCATCCGGGGTTTTGGCCAGTTGGGCTTCCAGTGTCAGTGTGAGGTTTTTCTCACTAACTCTTTGTCAGTCATATTTTCTTCAAGGATAGCCAGAAAGACATCCTAGATTGTATTTAGAAAATCACTGCATAATATATAAACCCTCAGCTGTTGCATCGATTTTCCTGCATTGGGTTTTTCTGGGGACATTAGTCCAAAAATAACGGTGTCAGATGTGTCTATGATTTCTTCTTGTTCAGTTTTGTTTCCGCAGTTTATTTAGTGAAGGTTGCAGTGTGTTTAATTCGATGTCGCTGTAGCAATAAATTGAATAATTAATTTTTCAGTTAGAAGAATTATTACCAGTTGCTACAATAGGATTCCAGATCTAGGAATTTTCACAGACCTAATGGCAATGACTTGAGCATGAAACCCATAAATAATTTTCTTTTGATCATACATAAAAATTACTTAATTACATGAGTCAAATGACAATTATGAAGACCAAAACTAGATACATTCTCCAACATTCCTCTTAACTATGGAGGTATTCATAATTGTCCAGTCGGTACAAGGACAATACTCACTTTGAAAAGTTCTCATAAAAAGAGTTGGATTGGTAAGCCATCTTTAAGCATCATCATCATATCATCATAACCAGCATTGTCAACGTAGCAAGGCCTTGACTAACAAGCTCTATCTCTCCATAAGATCAAAGCACAATGTTGGGAGGCTTTATGTGGGACACGACACTACCTCTAAAGGCACATGCCCCATATGGATGTTCATAAGGTATGTCCTTTTAGGACTATTCTTATCTTAGATTCCCAATCAAGGAATATCGGTCTTCTTCGACCAATCCTTTCTTGGATACCGTGTCCAATCTTCAAAGAGTGTCGGTCCACGAGACCACTTCCCTATCTTTGATTCCAAATCCTCAAGGGCTACCAGTCTTAGATGCTTACCCAATCCTCCAAACCCCATTTTCTCTCCATGGCCTTCACTAGATGTATGGTTGTTAGTCCTGGCCTAGTGCATGACACTTGAAGTAGAGAACTATGTCGATCATCACTCCCTCTGAGCCAGGGAGGACAAAATCATTCCCCCACACAGAAAGGGAATATATCCAAGCTCCCACTCAACTAGGGAGATGTGTCCATCATAAGCTACTTGTTCTTTTGTGGAGATCATAATAATAGTAGCTACCAAGGCTCCTCCTTTTTGAATCATCATATTGTTGAGAATTTGATAGGGCAAAGTTTAATTCGATTCTCTTACTTGATAACTGCTTGTGTTACACTTGTTATGCTTCTATTACTTGGATCTTATTTTCATTAGCTTATTATGTCTTTCATCAAGTCAATTATCAAAACACAAGAGACAGAATTTTGGCTCTTCAAGCCAGGGCCAAAACCTCTCCCTCTTGGAGAGGAAAACCCGAAAGTAATTCTTCTTCTAGATCTTCAATTGACAAGTATCATGACCATGACACAGATCCTTGACACCAGTATGCCTCCAAGACCCTTGTCACTGCTCTTCTCGGCTTCTCTAGCTGATCTCTCCTTTCTGCACTGTTTTGCACCATACTACACTATCACCTAGAGAATCTCGGTCTCTAGCCTTTGATAAGATGCTTCCTCCTTTCGCCCTCTAACAGTCTCCTACTTCGGTCTCCTTCCAGCACCCCTCTACACTTCCAACCAACCCTAGACCGAATTGTGTATGCACATGAGGCAACCTTTGGTCTTCACTATAATTACAGTGATAGAGGTGCAGACTTAGTCCGTAACAGAGATAGACTTCTTTGCAGATCCATGCATACCATATAGACTTTACTCCTTGTTGTAGTAGGTCTCGGTCTCCTGAGCTATGCGAGGAATTTATGACAGAGATGTCATCCTTGTAACCCAACCCATTCACGATACCCTTTACTGAGATTCCTTGTCTCCTCACATTGTATTACAGACTCTTTTTTCCGCACTGAACTTCAGTGCTTAACCTCGCATAATATTTCAGAGCTGATCCGAATTGCTTAGATTGATATGAGGTTGCATTCCTGGTTATATATAGGGAATGTCTTTCCTATTTTGGGCCGACATGTCTTCCTGTGTGTAGGCCGACTTCACCAAGGCGTATTTACAACATATTTGAGCCGACCTTCATGGAGCATATTAGCAAGGTTTTGGAGCATATTTTACATCAACAAATTTTCCTTTACAAGTGTAACAATACTTCATATACATGACTCATAAATTATATATTTATGACAAGATGACAAATCCCTAAAAGACATCAAGAAGAAGTCTTTGACCTATAATAAAAACTTCCTTGCTAATGAAACCTATGAGGAAAGCATTACAAAATACATTTTATTATCTTTGTCTTCTTCATTACATAAATTCATAATTACTAATCATTATGAAGACCGAACCTAGTTACACTTTCCAACACTCCCTCTTAACTAGGAAGGTATTCATAATGGTACATGGTCACTTTCAATCTGAAGAATCTCATAAGAAGAATTTGATTCGTAATCCATCTGTTATAGCATCATATTAACCAACATTGTTATAGTGCAAGGCCTTGGCTAACAACTCCATCTCTCCACGAGTCCATGAGCTACAATGTTGGTGAGACCAATGATTACAGACACCTTCATCACTGTCTCGAAGGTACATACTCCACCCAAGTGTTCACTAAGTATGACCTCTTAAGGACTATTCTTATCGGGATAGCTAATCCTCAAAGAATATCCATCCTTTCACGACTACGCTTTCCATAGATGTCATAATACATCCCAAAAGAATATCAGATGCCAGATAATTTCCCAATCCTGCATTGATGTGTCTATCTCTCCTTCTTCACTAGGGAGAACATATTCCAAAGAGGAATATAAAGAATGTACCTAAGCTTTCTTCTTGGCTTAGGAATCACAAAGTTTCTTCCGAGTAATTATCGGGCTCCCTCTTAATTAGGAACCTGCAACAAAAATGATTAAAACACCTAGCTGCTCATGAAGAACTCCTTCCATTGATGTCATGAATTGAGGAGTCGTCAACTTTGGGATCTATTCATAGGGCACAGATCATCCATCACTTCCATCCATGAGTCATGTCTTCAGAAAGTGATCCATCAATCTTCTCATCTAGTCTAGCTTCATGTCATGTTGCTCTTCTTCGGACCATATTTCTTTCAAGGATCTTTCATCCTGCCATATGGTTATCAATTGTGGAAGACATATACTTCCCTTTGGCAGCCCTGCATAAGCTCATCAGATATTGATTAATTATAAATATGAACTTTTAAATCAAAAGTTACCTTAGTGATGATCTTTCACCATGACATCTTCTTGTAGGCATCGACATCCTTTGTTTATAGATTGACACATCTCCTAAAGATATGTACTGTCAAGGGTCTCCATCTTTTCCAAACTTCTATTAGAGTCTACATATCTTCGCAGGAGATCTCCTAGTCAAATCTTCTTGATTTCCTTTGATGTTGACTGCTTCTTTCCATGGTTGTACTTCTCACAATCTCTTCCTCCACACAATTTTATTTCATTCCCAGGAACTTCCACTGAGCAGTTCCTTGATAATGTTCAATTACCTCATATTCCATATGAGAATATATTATGTTGATTTCATCTAGTGCAGATCATGCCTTTTGGCAACCTATGCATCGAAAGAGTTTCTACTTTCTACTTTGATCATACTTCTAAAGATAGAAGTATTCTACCTACAACCATATGACATGACTTCATAGCATCCAGTGTCAGCATCTATATATATACATGTACCTCATCCTTTTTCCTTTTGAGTCATCTAACAGTAGGTTTCCTTAGAATGAAAAGTTTCATTCCCTTGACCTGCTTCATCAATATGTCATCATATCCTAATCCCAGAATTCTACAAGTTAGAATTCTCAAAGAAACCTTTTTCTTTATTTCTAACCAATGAGTCCAAAGAGGATTCCATTAGAAAATGTCAGCACCTATTTCCTTATTGATTATTGAATGATGACCTTTGATCTAGATGACTTCCTTCTATAAATGTTGTTTTCAGTGAGGTTCCTAGGAGCCACTTATAGCATAGATGCCATATAGGTGTTACAGGTATCCTCCTACAACGAGTGCTCCTCCTTCAATGCTTCCCTCATGATGCCAATCCTAGAGTCATGCATTTATCTAATATACCATGCTTCCTAACATACTATTTTACAATTGACAGAAACCACTTAAAGAGGAAGATGATCTCAATCATAGTAGAGATCTTTCACTTCTTTCGTAGATTTCTTTTGCATCAGGTTCTTTCCTTTCTTCGATGACATGGGCTTCTTCCCTTTTCCTCTTGTCCTTATTAGATTTGGGACAATCCTTTCTATAGTGCCCAAGTTCATTATATCCATAGCATCGTAACTTATCCAAGTTTCTCCTTTTCTTCCGAGTACCAAACTTTCCAAATCCTCCCTTTCTTCTTGACCTGTCGGCATAGGCTTGATTCTCTTCATTTGATCCTATATCAACTTTAGCTTTTAACCTCGTCTCTTTTATCTTGCATAAAGACCATAGTTCCTGGAATGGTGTTACTTCTTTCTTACGATAGATATTTGAAGTGAGATTTCGCCATTCCTCCGGTAGAGCATTCAGTACCACTGTAGTCATTTCTCTATATTACTTCTCCCAATTCCGGGAATAGCTCCACCAATTTCTCATATATTTCTTTTGAAGATTCTAGTTTCGATACATAAGAGATGAGAGAGTCCCTTATGGATTCTATAAGAATCCTCTGAGCTCTTATGTCTCCTTCATGTATTTGGCATGACTTCATTCTTAATAAGATTTAGATCTGTCCTTTTCTTCTATGCAAGAAAGTTTGAAACCCCAAACAATTTGTTGATTTCTTTGCAAAAATACATTTTGACAGATTCAGATGAAGTCATAAAGATACTTACTTGAATAGATGCTTCTCTTCTTCTACCAACTTCCTTGTTGATGATGATATATATAGCAGCAGGAGCTCCCTCTTAGATTGGCTTCATTAAGAGAGGTGAAAAGAGCTAGTTCACCTTTAATCCTTGATGATGATGATAATCAAGGATGGCTTGATGATTTCTTCAGCAAAATGATGATTTGGCTTCAATCATGAGATAGCTTTAGATTCCTTGAAAAGGTCACTTTCTTGATCTTGCTTTTCCTCTTTATATATAGGGATTGTCCTTCCTATTCTGGGCCGACATGTCTTCCTGTGTGTAGGCCGACTTCACCTAGGGGTATTTACAACATATTTGAGTCGACCTTCATGGAGCATATTGACAAGGTGTCTTCGAGCATATTTTACATCAACAAATTTTTCCTTTACAAGTGTAACAATACTTCATATACATGACTCTAAAATATATATCTATGACAAGATGACAATTCCCTAAAAGACATCAAGAAGAAGTCTTTGAAGTATAATAAAAAGTTCCTTGCTCATGAAACCCATGAGGTAAGCATTACAAAATACATTTAATTATCTTTGTCTTCTTCATTACATAAATTCATAATTACTAGTCATTATGAAGACTGAGCCTAGTTACACTTTCCAACAGATATCCTGAGTGAATTTCGACCTTTCTTGAACATCATGGAGCCATCTTCTTTCACAGCTTTTCTATAAGACAAGGTGCATACCATCACTTTATATATCATCAATCATTTAGTTGTATCTTTTCCGACCAATTAATGTAGAGCTTAGACATAGCTCCCTTTAAACATCAGGAAAGTGATCTTCAGAAACATGACCATCGATCTATCCTGTGTCCTGCTACCTTTTCTACTAGCATGACGTATACAATCCTTTGGGCCATGTGCCAAAGTTATCTACTCAATCTATGCAAGCATAGAATTGAGTTGCAATCAGACAGTTCCTAACTGTCAAATCAATTCCTGAAACATATCCTTTCAAGTAGAAAAGTCATATCTGTGAAATTTTCAACTATTGCAACAACTGGAAACTATTCTTCTAACTGTAAATTAATTATCAGTTCATTTGCTACAACAAACAACGAATAATTCACAACTGCAAATTTCACCAAAATAAATACCGTGGAAGATAAACTGGAAACTGAGAAAACACTGGCACACACACAAAAATATAACACCGTTTTCCCGCATTGGGTTTTTCTGGGAACATTTGTCCAAAACTAACGGTGTCCTGTGTGTGTTATTTATTTTTCTCAGTTTCCTGTTTCCACATCTAAATTAAGTAAGTGAAGGTTTCTTCAGTAATTGCTTCAATGTTTTCAGAAGTAATCTGCAAAATAACTTGTTAAATGTAATTTACAGGTAGGAGAAGTAATTCAGTTTGTTGGAATATGATTCCAGATCTAGGACTTGGAATTTTCACATGGTATCAGAGCATTGATTGTGGAATAGGAAGAGTAGATCCAGCGTTGAGACAAAAGCCGAAGAGCTGTAGAAAGAAACAAATCGAATCCCCAAAGGGATTACGCAATCCAGGCCAGAAGGACTAAAATTTCCGAGAAAGTCTCTCTCTAAGTGAGTCGACAGAGAGGAAGGCTTCCAAATCGGAATTTTGTCGAGCCAGAGGGAGCAGCGCAAAGCTGGTGGGACTTAGTTTTCTACAAGCAGATTTTTTTGCTAGTCAGAAAGTCGTCAGAAGAGGAAGAAGCAACACAGTGCGAGAATTTTCTTCCTCGGGAAGTTCCTAGCCGGGGAATCTCATTTTTCCAAGATCTGAGCAGCAGATCCGAGCAACAGATCTACAAACTCCTGAAGGAGTGCGTAAACCTATCCAGTGTTGCGCAGAAAGGGAAGAAGAGATGCAAATTCAACATTCTTGATGACCATGGCGGCTCACAGGCTTAGAGATCAGTACCGGTTGGAGGGAGCCTCCAACTACGTGATCTAGAAGGCAAGAATCACATGCCTTCTAGATGAGTACAATCTCAATCTTTTCGTGACGAGTATGGTAACTGTCCCTGCAGATCCAGATCCACAGAAGAAGTACACGACTCATATGGAAAAAACCAAAAGGCTACTCCTTGATGGAGTCAAAGACCATATTGTGCCTCATATAGTTGGCAAGGACACAACCAGGCAGATGTGGGAAGCCTTGGGAGTGTTGTATGAAGGCTCTTCCGAATAACAAAAGATGTACTTAGAGTAGAAATTGAGGATGATGCAGATGCAGAAAGGGGAGCATATTGTTCTGTTCCTGTCGAAACCTCAGGAAATCCATGATCAGCTAGCAACAGTGGGGGCCACCTCTTCTCCTACAACCATCGTGAGACTGGCTCTAAACGCAGTCTCTGAAGAATGCCAGGTGTTTGTCCAGAGCATCCTAGGCAGAGCCACCTTGTCGGGCTAGGAAGATATGTGGGCTGCTCTTCAGCAAGAAGAGCTAAGGAGGGACCTAGTCAAGTGTATATTTGATGGCAGCAGTGGCAGTGGATTGAAGTTGAAACAGGAGGAAGAAAATGCAACCCTCGCATCCAAAGGGCAGCAGGAGTAGCGGAGACATAAGAAATACGTCTCGAAGATTAAGTGCTTTAGGTTTGGTGAACTTGGTCACTACGCTACCCAGTGTTCTTTGAATAAGAAGGACAAGGACGAGAAGCACGATTCGAAGGCTGCGACCGCGAAGCTTGAGGAGGATGAGTATGCCATGAGTGACCACGCATCTCCAGGAGGGAGATGGGGCGACATTGAGCTGTAACTTCGCAAGAAATTTAGTTGGGCAGGATCATTGAGGAGTCTACCTCTTGGATCATGACCTTGCTAAGGGTGCCCAAGATCATAGTAGCAGACTGGAGGAGGTTTCAGTCGGTGCAGAGAAGTGCAGAAGCGACAAATGCAGTGGTTAGCAACGCTAAATCTGAGCAGCGCAGAGCAGAGTTGCAACAGTGCAGAGGGACGCAGTGAAGAGCAGCAGCAGCGTAGTGCTTCAGAGGAACAATGTGGGATTAGCAGCAGTTAGTGTTTCAGTATCAAGATGTGTCCTGAACACTTGTTCAGAATTTTTGGATGTTCTTCAGTTGCTTCTCTCAGTAGCTGAGTTACAGTGCAAAGTTAGTAGTGGCAGTGCTAGCAGCAGATGCAACATTTGAGAGGGAGTTGTGGTACAGATGCAGTGTTGATCGTGGCAGGGTCAGCAACAGTACAATGCAGCAACAACGCAGTGATTGATGGGCAGCATGTCAGACATCAGCAATGTAGAGGGAGATGCTTCAGAGTCAGAGCAGTGTGCAACAGGGCATATCTATTAGAGCACATTCCTCGCTAAGAGGGATTGTTGATTTGGGGTAGCATCAGATGTACTCTAAGTCTCAAATTTTGTGGAGAGGCTTAGACACATGCATTATAGATAACCCAGAAATTGTTTTGGGAAATTCCACCCAGAAACAATTTTATTTGATAAATTAATTATTTTTAATGAGGACCCTAAGTCTAACTTAGGAAATTAAATTAATTAATGGCCATTAATATAACTATGGGTGAAACTTCTAGAAAAAGAAGATCAAGTCTAAATGTAATCTTAGTCGTTGATTGGAGATATAATCTCGGCCATTGAAGTCTCAACGAGGAGACTATAACGGAAGGCTTTAGGGTCATTTGTATCATACATCGAGAGGATCTAGTGATCGAATTTTCTGACGGAGTAGTGCTCGGACGAAAACTTCGATCTAAGTGATTCTTCAGCGCAATTAAGGGGCAGAGACAGTTTTGGCAGGAGGATCTTCTCCGAGGCCAAGGATCATCAACAGAGAGGCAAAGAAAGACGCAGAGGGAGCAGCGCAGTGCCCAGAGAGGGTGACGCAGGGCCAAGCAGAGGCAGTGCAACATTTCTGAGTTTCTTTCCGATTTGAGCTGGGAAAACGAGATTCTGAGCTGGGAGGAATGGATCGATTTTCCTGAGAGCTGAAAGATCTCGCAGAAGGGGTGATGCAGTCCTTCAAAAGTCCCCACGCAGGCCTACGCAACTACTGCGCAGAGGCAATGCAGAGGGTGCTAAGGTTTCGTTATTTCAGCTATCGGATCAACCGAGACTTACAGAGTGAGGTATTCTTACTATTTCTTTCTCTGTCAGTATTCTCTGTAACTGATTTGTCCGGTGAGACAATCAGAGATGTATTCAGATATAACTGTTGCTTAATAATAAAACCCTCAGATCTGCTACACCAATTTTCCTGCATTGGGTTTTTCTGGGAACATTTGTCCAAAAATAACGGTGTCCTATGTGTGTTATTTCTTTTGCTCAGTTTCCTGTTTCCACATCTAAATTAAGTAAGTGAATGTTGCTTCAGTGATTGCTTCAATGTTTTCAGAAGTAATCTGCAAAATAACTTGTTAAATGTAATTTACAAGTAGGAGAAGTAATTCAGTTTGTTGCAATAGGATTCCAGATCTAGGACTTGAAATTTTCACATTGGATGCCCAAACTGGCAATCCTCTACAGAAGAAGTTGGCCACAAAAATTAGTTAGACAAATTTTGTCTGTCTCAGCTTTGATCCGGCTCAAAAACTAGCAAATACTAGGCTCCACGAAACCCCTGTGTCAACCTCTGTGTCACTTCTACGCAAGCACTGGTACGCTCTGCCCGGAAACTGCAACTGATCAAGTCGTTTTCCCAACTCGACCTCTAGGAATGACTTGTTGGCCCTCTCTAGAAATTCTCTCAGTCTCTAGCAACTGAATCGACCCTTTGACTTTCCAAATCGAACTTTGTCTCTGAAGCTTCTACACTAGCACTGTGCAGTCTCTCGGTCCCTTCTCTATTACTGTCGTTGCCCCTCTCTGTCTCTGGGTCCCTTCTCTGGCTCAAACTCTTCCGGTAGAAAGCTACTCTTTGGAAAATCGAACTTCCCAAGGAAACTCACTCTCGAAGTGTGTTTCTCCATCTACCCATCGACCTCCGCTTATAATCTCCAGTTGAGACAGTAATGACCAACATTAAAACTTAATCAATGGTTGAGATCATTTCCATGTCGATCCATGTGAGTTTCTTGAGAATTCTCACATTTCTCAATTAATTGTCATTAATTAATCGATTTCTCTAAGTTAGACTTAGGCATTTTTTAATTATCGATCAATTAATTTAATTGAGCCATCTCTAGGTGGAATTTCTAGAAACTATTTTTGGGTTTTGGAGAACTCATGTTTTAGCCTCTCCACAAAGTTTTGAGACTAGAACACCATTCGATGCTACAAAAACTAACAATATCAAATCATCAATTTCAAATCGATATCAAAGTTACTGAGTCATGATAGCTTCTTTATAAGATGTCATGTCTTGCTCTTATCAGATATCGACATCCTTCATCATGGTTCACCTATATGCCATTCAAACTTTCATATCGCATCTATCAAAGGTTCTATGAATCCCTATGAAGTCAACAATTTTCCATATTTCAAGAGACCATATGTAATATCCCTTTTTAGGGATATCTCTAAAACACAAGCAGACTCCAACCAGAGATGGACTGGGAGGGCATTTACCAGATATTTCACCTCTGAAAGAGGGTGAGATCTGGAGGCTATCTGGCCCTTTCCAGACTCTGTCTAAGAGTGTGGGAGAAAACACAACAAGTGGTACAGAAATTGAGTTGCAAAGGAAAGGAATAACAGAAATGCAAGCATGCAATAGCGTGTATATAAATATGCACAGATACTCAAGAAATGCCAAGAGAATGTTGAGCCATTTTATTATTTTGATAGAGGAGTACAATAGGTGATAGCACCTCAACTTGCACAAGGCAAGTTAAGTAATATTCTCAGAATGCTGCTGTGTTTCAGATCTGCGTTGCATGGTATGGCTGTGTTTCATATCTGCGTTCCAGTTGCTGAAAACGTCCATGTAGATGTCGGGAATTATCTCCTTGCGGATCTGCGCTTTCCTCCTAATGATCACGCATCCACTGCCTGGATCCTCAATAATATGATCACCGCTGATCCAGAAATCCCCAATACAGACTGCGTCCTCCCACTCAGGAATGCGCAGTCAATAAACGCGTTGCTCCTCCACAGATGCAGCGGATCGATTCTCCTACAAAAACACTGATGGGACTACCTCACCCGAGCAAGCACTCGAAGTCCCCCGGGGCTGAGGGCGAGATCTCCGAACGGAGACACTCAATGCGCTAAACAGCACTGCAGACAGGCTAAACAGCCAGCATGCTCAAAGTCGCAATGACCAGATTCAAAATGCATAAATTCCAATCATGTCAAAATGAGGAGGCTATCTTCTTTATATAGCATTGGCCGCTCTCAAAACCTACGACCGCCTCCACCAACGTCACCTCCCTTTACTGCGTGCGCAATTTGGCCGTTCCTTGATTACAATGTGCGTCTACTAGGAAGTCCCCCTTATTTTAGAGTGAGTTGTGTTCCCTTCCTTTAGAAGCTTCCCTCCTACGTTGTCCATGTAGTGCTTTCCCCTCATACCCTGCGCTGGTTGACTTGGTCAAACCTCTTTGCAAATGTCTCTTTTCACACATGGGGGTGTGAAATCTAGTTCCATGGCTGATCCCTTTTCAAACTAGATGGATTTCATTTATGTTTTTATTATTATTGGGCCTCCTTTCCCAATTATTCATCTCCTAAATGAATTTAGACAAAAATTAATGTTCCAATTTATTGAAGAAAAATTTGGAACATTACACCATATCGAATGTTGATCTTCATGTCTTCAACTGGAAGAGTCCAAACTTTATTCAAAACATGCTTATGCAACCATGCATAATCTTGCAACCAACTCTTCCTGCAACAATATGAAAAACATGAGTCAACTGAGGAAGAATTCATAACATGCATACCTATTTTTTCAGTTGGTCATCTAGTCCACTTCTTCTCATCTTGAAGATGACACTTTCCCCATGTTGCAACTGTACTTGCAAACTTCTAGGAAGCTTTCTCTTTAATCTGAAACTGTCATCATGGTCCTTCTTTTACTAGATGAAGAGATCTTCTCATAATTCCATTCAAAGAGGATATATCTGATCTACATGCCGTAATCTTTTCTGTAAAGACTTCATCATGATAGAGCTACTCAATAGAAGAGATCCCTAGGATCTTCTTCCTTTGGTTTTGTTGACCACTTGAGTGGCACCTGATGATTATGTGAAGACTCTATGCCCAAGGATGAACCAGAGGACACTTGTACCATCAGATATCATCAATTCAACAGAGTTTTTGAACTCTACTTCTATTTCTCAACATCTTTCTCCGATGCACAGATTCTACGCCCTACGGGGAATTGTAATAAGTGATGCTAGTAATGATGAATTTGAGTCAGTATTGAGTCTGTAACAGGCCTAGGATGTTGGGACTCGATCAACAAACGAGTACACCTTGGAGTGTTTTTTTTATTTGGTTAATTATTCCTTCTTTTTAGCGGCAAATAATTTTCTAGGTTTTTTCACTCATTGCATTGCCCCAAAGCCGGGGTGACAGCTTGAAGGTTGAGCCCCTGATGCATCTTAGAGTCAAGATTCAATGTATATTACCATCCTAGATCACACACAAAATTCCGTGGAATTTGGTTAGGTCTAGGTAGTGATTTTTTAATTTTTTAGATTTTCCGCAAGTTGAAAATTGCAATAAAAATTGTAATTGAATTGTAATAAGTGTTTCCTAGAGAAGTTGTATGGGGTATGAGTAATCAAAATTACACCTCTCACCCTAAACTTTATACTATAACACACTTTGAGGGGTTAAAAATGTGTTTTGAACCCTCAAAACCCACTTTTCCTAAGTTTAGTGGGAAATCTGGCAATTAATTAAGCTAGAAATTAAATAAATGGAGAAAAACAAATATCCACACATGCTAAATGAGGTGCAAATGAGGTGGAAAATTATGGAGGAGTTAAAGTGAAGTCCCAAGGTGATGTGGACTCCTAAAATCAAGGAAAAGACATGTGCTCAAATAAAATTGAATTTTCGGCATTCAATGAGAATTGCTTACTTGGAAATTCGAATTTGTGAAGTTAGTGTATATTTGGGAGGATTTGGGAGAATATTTGGTGGAGATTTTTGTGGAAAATTGGCCCCACATGGGTTACCAACCATATACACTTGTCATTCCATCATAAAATTTGAATTTGGCACATAAGGGAAGAAGAAAATGATGTCCACTTGCCAGAATTCGATTTTTACACTTGGCAATGGAGCTCCACATATCAAATTCGAATTTGCCTTGTGATCTCCTCCCTCTCACCACTTGGTATATGGTTCTTCATTGGGATTTGCTCCCAACTTTTTATATAATGGAGCCATGGGCTCTCATATTGTATCATGCTATGAACTATTGAGCTTTAGGAAACTCTGCCATTTTTGTATATCAATAAAATCAAGACTTTGGGGCTATTTAGCAGATGTTCTCTTGGCGTTATGAGGTGATTTCTTTCCATACTATTGCTATTGTATTTGAATTCATTAATATGCTTGATCGATATTAGTTTATATTTGCCATCTTGTTTGAATTGATGCGTGCAAGCTATCTTGCATGCATCATTGATTTAGAGTATTATTCTAGGAATTAGCTTGCCAAGTCATTTTCGAAGGAATGTTTGGTTTATCTATTTCATTATGATGCTCTAATCCTTTTGCAGATTAATATTTGTTTAAGTGTCGGGAAGATCTATTCGTATTGTGTGCAGGAAATCCATCCGGACGTGGGAAAAGTCTCAAATAGATCAACTCACTCCTAGATTCAAAGTGATTCAAGATTCAACTACTTTCAACCCCAAGTTTTGCATCAAAGGAAGACAAAGAGGGAGTTTCTCGTTCTCTAGCTACTTGATCATCTATTTCCACATTTAAAATCTAAAAATTTCCATTTGTAGAGCGTCTTAAAGTCATATTTGCTATTTCAAGAGTGTTTTTCTAAACTAGGCAAGAATGGGGGTTCGCTCCCATTCCTTGGACTAGTGCATTTGTACATTAATTTGTATTTTAGATCCTCTTTATTTCAGCCTAACGTTTGATTTTCTTTCGCAACCCGCAAGCTTGAGCATGAAAAGCGAGGAGCTTGAGGAAAAAATGGCAAGAGACAATTGATCCTCTTTACATGCGAAGGCTTCCATTACTTCAAAATCTAATTTTAGGGAGGCCGTAAGCACCTTTGGGACATCAACAAACTTGATCTTTTCTGTGGGCCTTGGAGCTTTGAAAAATTCATATTTTGAAGGTTTTCTCCATAAGTTGTGTTGTCAATTCTTAAGGAGGAGATTAACCCTTTTTCCAAGCTTTTCATTCATAGAAGGATCTCCTTTTGGGAAGCCTTCTTAAAGGTTGTTTTCTTCACTTATAATAAATAATAAAATAACTCTTTTTTGCTTGAGGGAGCTTGGGGTATTTTCCCATGGTATCCCCCTTCCTTGGTTGAAGAGGAAGGAATTTATTCGGTGGATTGATTTATTTTCAGATTTTCGTTTTATGCATGCTAATGAATTAACAACTAATGCACTCTACATCTATCTAATTAAATTTCGGTTAAATTAAACTTACATGCATGAGCCCTAATGTTACAAACTTGAGCAATTTTTTTTTTATGTTTGAGCAATTCGCATGGTTGGAAAAATTTCAGTGATTCAATGTTTATGCTTCATGCATGTTGAGAAACTATTGAAGTACCCATTTTTTATAAGAACTTATTTCATTCCACTTGCCATTAGAATGCTACAACACATATAAGTTTATTTGTTTCTCTCAAAGCTTGTTTTATTACTGCAAGTAAGCACCATCTCATCTCTTGTGGAAAATTTGCATGTATCCTTTAAATGAGATTTCAAAACATTCATTTCACACAAGCAACTCATTAAAACTTACCTCCAACATAAGTTGGTTGTATAGACTTGTAGGGACCCTTTACTCCCCTATTGACTCTTCACTGTG
>JAXQQM020079972.1:0-16532 GCA_034641835.2 Pinus albicaulis
ATGAGAGAGAGAAATATCATGTTAGTCGAAAGATCAAAAGATGAGTTAATTGGAAAGTGAACAATTAAATAGATTTATTTCTCCTAATATAAAAAGTAATATTTAATAGAATAAAGAAAAATAAATGAATAATTAATTTTGGTTAACTCTAATATATTATATTTTTATAGAAATTATTATTACAGAAGTACTAAAAATATTTTAAGAATAATATATAACAAGAAATTAGTTAAAAAAAAAAAAAAAAGAATTAAATTGATTGAAGAATTATTAAGAAAATATTATCAATGATTATGAAATATGTAATACTAATTAAGTAAATTCCTATGTGCACTTAATTACACTGAAGGACTATTGTACATATATACGAATTATATATTTACAAGGAGTTATATAAAAATACCGGTATTTTAAATCTCACATATGGAGACTTGAGCAATTATTATAAATAAATAATAACCATGTCAACGAGAATAATTTACTAAAGAGGGTTGAACTACCTCACAATGTAACCATCGATTTTAGGAAATTTAAGTGAAGTTTTCATCAAAAGTTCTTAATACAACCAAAGGAAATAATTTACTAAAACGGTTTGAACTACCTCACAATGTAATGAACGGTTTTAGGAAATTTAAGTGAAGTTTTAATATAATAAGAGGACCCAACTTGAGGAAGGATTTTAGGTTTTTTCCATGAAAATTATTATAAAAGGATATTACTGAACTTGAATTGCACTATATGTTGTAAAAGAAATGCTTTAAAGGCAATAAAATAAGAAAGAGTAGTGTAAAAGAAATAAGATGTTGCAGAAAAGGAGTTATTCTGGAGTAATGAAAGGCAATTTTTTCTTTCATGGAAGCATGTAGTGGAGGTTTCAAACATATTGATGATAAGAGATATCAACCAAAAAAATACAGTTGTTAGACTAGGAAGCCTCTTTTTGATTGAAAAAATACAAAAAGATATAGAAAACTTCTTCGGTCTAAATAAAACAACTAAAGTAAATACTATCAGATGGTTTTCAATGAATTTATGTAATTAAAATAGAGCTAGGATCTTTTGAAGACTACTTTATTGAAAATTAGAAGCATCTTCATGCTTGTTGGAATGAACATAAAACTTAAATGATTAGCATATGTCACTGCAGATATTGTTACACTTTTTCATGGATTAGGTTGGGTGTATTAGCAAGAAAGGATATTAAATTATGTTATAAGTAATGCAAATGCTACATGAATTATTCATAGTCCTCAATGATATACTCAAATTTCTTTCACAATACTAATCAAGTGTCTTAAGAAGCCATCATCACTTCCAAAATCACATATTTAAACATACAAGTTTTAAAAACAAAATTTGCTTCTATTAAAACATACCAGTTTTAAAAATTGAATTTGTTTCATAAATTTTAATATAATCATGTGCTCAGATCTAAGATATAGTTCTTAAACTTTGAAGCCTCTTCTTGATTGAAAACTTACTAAACTCATAAGATATAGTTGAAGAGAAAGAAGTTAAAAACTTATCGGTGCAACTTGTATAACAGTAAATGTTATATTATTTGATATATATATATAATTTAAAATTTAAATAAATAAATTATTTGAATACATCAAATAAATAATTATTAATTTAACAAACAATTATATCAAGAAATGGCAAGGACCATGTTATAGTAAAATTTTACTGCAATACTGCTTCCTTGAACCTTACAAATCATGAGGCCTATGTTGAATTTAACATAAAAACCTTGTATGATCATACCAAGATGAGTGCCTCATGAATAAATAAATAGATCGTGGTTTTCTACCTTCAAAATCAAAGGTATTTTTGGTGCAACTACTCCATATTTAATCTTGATCACTTCCAATTTAGTTAGCTATGTATTATTTTCTTGATGATCTTTCAAAATATTCAAAAGATCACATTTTTCTTTACTAGTGATCTCCTGGTGTCTACCATGTTCTTATTTTTTTAGTATGGATGATATGAATTTAGTTTCTTTTGTTCTTTGTGAAGATAGTAAAAAATGTATGGAGAGGTGGCTTTCATCACTTGATGTAACATCTCTTAAATTACACCATGTTAAATGTCATAAAAAATAACAATAAAAATTACATACAACCATAATAAACCCACGAGTGATGTCTACATTACTTATTCACACGATTTCGCATGATTCAATCAGCATTCTTATTAAATGGATAATAATCTACAGCCTTTACAAGAAGTATACATGTATATAAATATCATTGTTGGCTAAATGAAGGTTTGTAACGTTATAGCTTCAGACATCTTTGGTACTATGTGTTAATTCTTGTGGTACTCTCGAATCATAACACGCATACTCTGTTAGATTTAGCAATCAAGCAATCTGCTCAATGCACCTTAATCTATTTATCACTTTGTTTATTGTTTTAATTATAAGGTATTTGTTTTAATACGCCAGTCTTGATATTTTCTCTGCCATTAAAGTTTAGTCTGGGTATGAGGTTACGGTCTACAGATGTATTGTCAGTCTGGCACCTCCTCTGTCATCGGAGCAAAGCTTCTGGTGATCTACGGTGGTGGAACGAATGGGGTGGGTTAGGGTAGCCACCGATCCCCCCCATCTCCCACCTTTTCCTCATTGTTGTATTCCGTTGTTGAGTTTCTTTGGCTCTGTAACCCCTTTGCTGCTACAGCATGTATTCTGCCATTGAGTTTCTTTTGCTCGCTACACTTAAACTTGTTTTCATGGCTCAGTTCAGATTTTCTAGTTTTAGAGTTTGCACAGTGAAATTATTTGAGAACCCTATTAGGTTCCTCAGGGCCTCCAGAAAGGTAGTTCATTTGCATCTTATTCTCTTCTGGCAGCAACCTCTTATGTTTTTGCTTTTTGTGGCTTCACGCAATTTCTCTTCACCTTGATCCTGTCTATGAGCTCTATAAGGTAAAATCATTTACTGTTTACTTATTTTTCTTTTTAGCATAGTTCTTCATATAGTTTACCTTATTTTTTTTTTCTTAAAAAACAACTTTAAGGTATTTTCCATTACCTTTGACTCATCGTATTTCTAACCCAGTTACTACTATTATGTTATGATTTTTATGGTATGTTCCATTCAGTATTCTCGGTGAACAGGTTTAAAGACCAAGCGATAGTCCCTTTCCCCAACTATCATTGGTGAGTAAATATGGACATATCCTCTAGAATTTCCTTTACTGTTCTGCGTTATAATACTCCCCTCTGCTTACTCTGTAGGTGAGGTCTCCTTCCTTCAGTGATTTGATCAGTTGCAAATTTAGATTTCCACTTATTTTAGAAAATGGGCCATACTCTGAGGCTCGGTCTTACTAGGTTTTTTTTTGTGTAAGGAATTTTTATTCTTTCGACTCCCAAAGCATTGTCAAACTAAAAACGAGGGTTTTAACCCTGCATTAAGAGACAGTGCCTTACTCGACGTTGTATATGATAGGTAAAGATTTCTATTAGAATGTTATTTTTACTTCTTGTTAACTAAGTAATGTATATCATTCCAGTGAATGTGTTAAACTAGCTACAAGAGTTATTATAAAAGCACGGATTATATGTCTTTGACTCGTTTATGAGTTCAGAAAAATACTTGCTATTTACTCATTACATGAAGTATACCTTCTTATCAGGACATTTACATATGGTTTAATGTTTTCTACAAATCCCACAATGAATTTCGTGTCCAACGGTTTCTTGTTCTTGAGTTCTTTACTCGCATTGTTTACCTGCTTGGAGGTTAATGCATCATTGTTAAAATTTTTCTAAATAATCTAGATTGTGGTGTTTATATATATATCCATCCAGAAATCTACTATACCAAAAGTTTACTTGAGGAACCCTCCTCCCATATATGTTTTATTTTTAAGTTGAGATATTTAAGAACTATCGTTTGTTATATATATATATATATATATATATATAGTTTTCTTTCACACACAAATTTTGAAATCTTGTGTTAATAGAATTTCATTGTTTAAGTGTCTTTTCTAAACTGCTTTATGTATATATACTTTGGAAAACTTATTCAGAATGTGTTTCCTATGGTATATAGAATATAACCTTAGTTATGACATGTTGTTATGTCTTTACATATTTCATTACAGACTTATTTTACTTCTGTATTTTCTATTCTCTCTTTTCAGTACAACATTCTTTCTTTATGTAAATAATTTAGAGTATGTGGCCAGACCATAACTGTCCATGTTTTATCATAGGCAGCAAGGATGATCTACCCAGAACCTTCTTTCAAGGGGTCTCGGTTTATGGTCCTCAGATTATCAATTAATAGCAGTAACAACTTTTCCATATATTCTATTTTCTGCAATAGATAAGATAATAAACAGGTTCCTACCTAAATAACCATACCTGTAAATTTCTTCGAAACTTCCAACTCAAAAATTACAGTAAAATAAAATACTTATCTGTCCTCTTTTCCTCTGATTGATATTAGGCCTCCCATCCACGAGTGAGGCTATTACGTCCTCCAACTCTCCCCCGTGCTCCAAGCCTGAGCCTCATTGTTAACAAAACTTCTGGAAGAGACTACGGAACAATCTGGTCCAGTCTCCAATTCTAGTATGAACAGAAAATTTGGAGTATTTCATTGGTTAACACCAGTCCAGAAATTTTCTCCAAAGTTTCACTTTTCTAGTTACCAAACAAACCCCCAAACCTCACTGGGATTCCACTTTTATCCTCAAATATTAGGTAACTGTTTGAACTTAATTCTGTTCAACCAACTCTCAGATCTTGAAATTACTTTACCATCAGTCTTTTACTTTATGGAACCAATTCCATTATCAATTTTCCATTATTCAAAAATTAAATTTCTGTCCACAATATTTTTTGTCATAATTACAGTAAATGTTTGAAAAAATCCTAATAAATAACTTAACAAATAGTTAATGATTAAACCAGTGGATACAACTTCCCCCCTGGAAGTGAACACCATCCCTGGTGTTCTCATTCTACTCCAGCAAAAAGTTCAGGATAGGCTTCCCGAACAAAACCTTCATCCTCCCAAGTAGCTTCTTCCAGGCCAAAGTGCTTCCATTGCACTTTAACCTGGGTGATGGCTCACTTCCAAAGTATGATTTCCCTCCGATCGATTATACTTAGAGGTTCAACCAGAAATTATCCGTTCGGTTTGACTGGCAAACAATGATTTTGAATTAGTTTTACTCATAAATCTTAACATTATTTAATCAATCTGGTATACATATTCTACCTGAATATTCTGTCAGTGGATTATATGTTTTGAGTCGTGAATGTATCTTTTCAATAGCGATACATGAAAAACGTTATGTACTAGAATATGACTGGGAAAGGCCAATCGGTAAGCCATAGGCCCTACTTGTTCTAATATTTGGAATGGACCGCAAAATCTGGGAGCCAACTTGGCGCATGAGGCCCATCTTAAATTGTTTTTCTTTGACTTAATCCTTACGTACACATGGTCCCCCACTTCAAATTCATGATACATCCTTTTCTTGTCTGCATACACTTTTTTCCTATCTTGAGCTGCCTTCAAATTTTGTGGAATCTTCTTTACCTCTGTCTCCATTTCAGCTAACATGTTGGGTTCAAGCATCAACTTTTTTTCTGGGTTACTCCAGTTAATAAGAGTTCTGCATTGTCGCCCATATAGGGTTTCGAACGTACTCATCTTGAGTGACCCCTGATAATCGTTATTCTATGGAAACTCTACTAGGTGTAAATATTCTTCCCACCTAGTTGGTTGTTGCATTACATACATACATAACATGTCCTCCAAAATTTGATTTACTCACTTCTACAGATGGTAAGTAGCGCTGAAGTTAATTTGAGTTCCCAACCCGGTGAACAACATTTTCCAGAATTTTGATGTAAAATTTATATCCCTGTCAGATATGAAAGTCTTTGGAATTCCATGCAATCTGAAGATCTCTCACACGAATATATCTGATATCTGCATTGTATTATAAGTGGACTGCACTGGTATAAAGTGTGTCGATTTTCTTAATCTATCCACCACTACCATTATAGAGTCATTATGCTTTTTTGATCTTGTTATTCTAGTGATAAAATCTAATGATATCATCTCCCACTTCCACTCAAGTACTGGTATAGGCTGCATTAGCCCAGCTGGGTTTCGGTGCTCCACTTTCACTTGCTGGCAATCTAAGAATTTTTTTAGATCTTCTGCTATATCTCTCCTCATACCAATCCAATAATAATAATTCCTTATGGTTGTTAATATCTTCTGATATCCAGGATTTCCAGAATAATTACTTCGATGATATTCATTCAACATCAATTCCTTCAACTCCATTCAGTTTGGAACAAAAATTCTCTTTTTTAAAGTTAGCAAACCATCATTATCAATTTCATATTCAGCAGGTTTTCCTTGGTCTTTGAGCTCTTTTGCTTGCTGCCACATGAACTTGTATTTGGGATCTTTATCTGCTTCTTCTTTTATTTGTTCTAGAAAGCTGTACTCAACCTGATTACAATATAGTTCATAAACACCATGCAATTTTTTTCTTAATGCATCAGCTACTCTATTCTCCTTACCTTTCACATGTTGCATATCAATATCAAATTTTCTCAGGAAATCATTCCACCTTGCCTGGCAAGAATTGAGATCAACTTGCTTAAAATAGCTGGTTAAGCTGCTATGATCAATTTTAAGCACAAATCTTTTTCCAAGTAAGTAGTGCCTCCACACGCGAAGTGCATGCACTACTGCTATCAATTCCAAGTCGTAGGCTGAATACCGCTTCTCATGCTCCTTTAATTTTCATGACTCATAGGCAATCACTTTTCCCTCTTACGATAAGATTTCCCCAACTCCTTCTTTGCATGCATCTGTGCATACTTCAAACTCCTTATTAGGATTAGCTACCTTTAGCACCGGAGCGGTAGTTAATATCTACTTCAGTTTCTCAAAACTATCTTGATATTCCTTTGTCCATTTAAATATATTTCCTTTCCTTTGTAATGAAGTGATTGGAAAGAGATTTTTGAGAATCCTTCAATAAATCGTCGGTAATAACCAACCAATCCCATAAAGGATCAGATGTCTACAACATTTTGAGGTAATTTCCATTCCATAATCATTCTAATCTTCTCAGGGTCAACCGAAATACCTTCAGCATAAATTACATGACCAAGGTACTGGATTTATTCCTTGAAGAAATCACACTTGCTGAAATTGGCGTACAACTGATGCTTCCTTAGCATTTTCGGCACTATCCGCAGGTGTTCCCTATGTTCCTCCGTATTCTTCGAATAAACTAAAATGTCATCAATAAAAATTAACACAAAATTATCCAGATAGTGGTGAAATACACCATACATTAACCTCATAAAGGTTTTTGGTGCATTGGTCAACCCAAAAGGTAGCACCACAAATTCGTAGTGTTCGTACCTAGTACGAAAAGAAATTTTATGTATGTCTTCATCCTTTATCCAGATCTGATGGTATCTCGACCTTAGATATATTTTTGAAAAAATAGTTTCTCCCTTCACTTGATCAAACAGATCATCAATTCTCAGTAGAGGATATCTGTTTTTAACATTCAACTTATTTAACTGGCAGTAATCCATGCACATTCACATGGTCCCGTCTTTTTTCTTCACAAACAGTACCAGCGCTCCCCAAGGAGATACACTTGGTCGGATGTATCCTTTATCTAATAATTCCTATAACTGCATCTTTAATTTCGTTAATTCAGGTACACTCATTCGATAGGGTGCTCTTGAAACTAGTGATTCTCCAGGTACCAATTCGATGGTGAAATCTATGTCCCTTCTTGGTGGTAATCCTAATATTTCCTCCAGAAATACATCCTTAAACTCCTGTATTATTGGTATATTTTCCAGCATTGGAGCCTTCTCTCTGGCATTGGTAAAGCCCACCTATATGGCATACAACTGACATCTCTTTCTCATACACTTTCCCATTTGTGACGCTGTGATTGGGTGCAGCTATAAAGGTTTCTTTATCCCTTGAATTTCCTGGCGGGTTCCATCCTTCATTCTATAATATATAACCTTTTCTTTACAGTCTACCAGTATCCAGTGCCTCTCTAACCATTCCATGCCAAGGAGCACATCATAAGAACCCAGAGGTAGTATATTCAAATCCACAGTTAACTGTTGTTCACCAATTTTTAGTGCACAGTTTGGTATTTTGGCACTAACTTTCCTCTTAGCCCCAGTAGCTAATTGTACTAGCCATGGGTTTCTAAATTTTTGAATTTGTAATTTACAAACTTCTACTATTTTGGGGCTTACATAGCTTAAACTTGCACCTGGATCTACCAAAATAGAAACAGGTTGAGATAACAGTTTACCTTCCAGTTCAATCATTGTTGGCTGGTAGTCCGCTTGTCAGTCCTCTAATGCTACATTAATTCTGCGTATGTTCCTAGTGACATCACCCACTATTGAGGCTTCCTGTAAATTTGTCACTGCCTCACTTCTACCTCGCTGTGGATAGTTTCAGTAGTAGTGTGCATCACCACACCCCTAGTGCTGTAAAGGTGGCTTTTGGTTCTGAGTTTGTTCTGGTTTGATGGAGGCTTTTGTGGGTTTATCTTCTGCAGGCCACCTTATCCTTTGATGATGCCTTCCAAATTGTTTACTTACCGAGCCTCTGGCAGCTCCTTTGAAATTGCTAGTTCTATTTCTTTTAAAACTAGCACTGCCCTTATACTCCTTTTTTTCCTGCCATCCATTACCTTGTTCACCTTTTTCTTTAGATTGCTGATAACACATTTTGGCTTTTCTAATTGCCTCATCCATAGTTTTAGGATTCACGAACTCAATACGTTACTTCATGTGAGTCAAAAAACTACTCAGAAATCGTTGTGCTTTAGCATTTTCATCTCTTAAATATGGAACATAACGAAGTAAGGATGCAAACTTAGTAATTTACTCATCCATCGTCATTTTCCCCAATTTAAAATCATGAAACTCCCTAGATTTTTCATCGTAGAAGCGTTCTGTTAGGTATTTATCTTTAAAATATTGTTGGAATGCATCCCAAGTTACATCCTAGTCATCTATACCACGGATTTTTTTCACTTCCTCCCACCATAATGTGGCTCTCTCCCTTAGCTGATACATATCTAATCTGGCCTTAAGATTACTGTTATATTCATACACTTGGAAATACTTATTCATGTTTATGAGCCATGCCTCAACCACTTCCTCCTCTACTCCATCAAATGTAGGAGGCTATATTTTTCGAAATTCACCTTGCATTTCTACCTTCTGTCTTTTCACTTCTTTCTGATCTAAGCATTATATGATTCAACTTCATTATAGTTCTTATTTTGATTACTATGCTGAGGCTGACTTCTTTCTATTCAGTCAGTGTCCTAATCTCTTGTTTGCTGGTCATTTCCTTCCTGAAACTCTCTATCAGTACTTGGATTCTCATTTCCTTGATTATGTTTGTCAGAGAGGATTTTAATATTCTCTCCTGCTCCTGTATCAAACGTGCATTATCTTCTCGCACCCTCTCCATTTCCTCTTTTAACTTCTGCACAGTGTTTAAGAGAATGCTAGTTTGGTGTTGTTGTTCTTCCAACAACCTACTGGTTTGCTGGTGCTGCTCCACACCCAGCTATACCCACATTTCTGGGTTCATTTCTGGTTGGGGTTGTGTTTCCCCGGCACTCGAAGGTGGCTACTATGTTGGCACCCTCCTCATAACATCTTACTAATTTCTTTCTCTGTGCATCATTAATACACAAATTAAAACGTTAGTTGACCCATAGGGTCCCAGCGTTACAATGTTGCTCTGATACTACTTGTAACATCTATTAAATTACATCATGTTAAGTGTCATTAAAAAAAAATTACATTCAACCATGATAATTACACCGACATTATCTACATTACTATTTCATATGATTTCTCATAATTCAATAAGAATTTATTTTTATTTGGATAATAATCTACATCCTTTGCAAGAAGTATACATGTATATAAACATAGCCATTGGCTAAATGAATATTTATGACATTATAAATACTGACATATTCGGTACTATGTATTAATTATTTTATGTACTCTTGAATCATAACACATGTACTCTGTTAGATTTTGAAATCAAGCGATTGGTTTAATGCACCTTAACCTATGTATTACATTGGTTATTGTTTTAAGTACAAGGTAGTCAATTTAATGCACCTGTCTCGATATTATCTCTGGAATTTAAGTTTAGTCTGATCATGGGTTATGGTCCATAGCTGTTCCATATCTCTAGCACCTCTTCTTCCATTAGATAAAAGTTCTTGGTGATCTATGGTGATGGAGAGGTTGGGGTGGGTTAGGGTGACCACCCATCCCCCCATCAACTGCCTCGCCTCATTATTGTACTCCACTGTTGAGTTTCCTTGGCTCTGCAACTCCTTTGCCGCTACAACATGTATTATGCCATTGAATTCCTTTGGTTCAACACACTTAAACTTATTTTCATGGCTCAGTTTAGATTTTCTCATTTTATATTTTGAACTATGAATTTATTTAAGAACCCCGTTAAGTTCCTTCAGACCTCCAGAAAGGTAGTTCCTTTTCCTCTCATTCCATTCCGACAACAATCTTCTTATGTTAAGGTCCTTACAACTTCATGACATTGCTCTTTGCCTCAAACCTGCCTCTGAGCTCTATAAGGTAGACCATTTACTTTTTACTTTTTTTTTTTTTTTTTTCCTTTAGCAGAGTTCTTCATACAAACAATTCTTTAAGGCATTTTTCATTATCTTGTCTCATAGCAATTCTAACTCAGTTTTGTACTGTTATGCTATGAATTTTTGTGGTAGGTTCCAACAGAGTTCTCGGTGAACAGGCTTAAAGACCAGACAATAGTTCCTTTCTCAAATCTCACAGGTGAGTAGATATGAACATTTCCTCCGAATTTTTCCTTACTGTTCTATGTTATAATACTCGCCTTTGCTTACTCTACAGGTGAGGTCTCCTTCCTTCAGTGATTTTATTAGTTACAAATTTATATTTCCACTTATTTTAGGAAATGAGCCCTACTTCGAGGCTCAGACTTACTAGATTTATTTTTTTGCATAAATAATTTTTACTCTTTCTACTCTCATAGCATTATTAAGGAGAAACGAGGGTTTTTAATCCCTATGTTAAAAGATAGTGCCATACTCGGCTTGTATATGATAGGTTGAGATTTTCTATTATAATATTTTTGTACTTCCTTATAACTAATAATTGTATATGATTTCGATAGATAGAGTTCAAGCTGAACCACAAGGGTTAATTCTGTAGCTTTTTGTTTATAAATAAGAACTTGTTCATCAGTGATAAGTAAATACTTGCTAATTGTCAATTGAATTTCTCTCTTCTTGCTTAATGAGTTTAATTATATGATTAAAGAGTTTTTCCTCTATGATTAAAGATTTTTTCCACTAATCCCACCGTGAATTTCGAGCCAAACTGTTTTTCTAGTTACTGAGTTCTTTGATGGATTGATACCTATTGGGAGTAAATGCTTCTATCATTTTTGAATTTTCCCTTTAATAATCTAGATTTTCGGTATATATATATATATTTGTGAGGATTTATATATAAAATTCCCTCCAGAAATATTTTGTGCAAAGTTTACTCGAGGACCCCTCCTCCTAAATGATTTCTTTTCGAAGGCTCAGATACTTAAAAATTACAGTTTTTATACTTCTATATATAGTCTTATTTCATTTACATGTTTTTGAAACCTTGTGTTAGTATAATTTCATTATTTAAGTATCTTTTTCCTAACTGCTTTACGTATATATACTCTGAAAATAATATTCAATATATGTACCCTGTGATATATATAGAATATAACAAATGTTACAATATGCTATTTAGTCTTTACAAATTTTGTTGCCGACTAATTTTACTCCTGTATTTTCTATTCTCTCTCTACTGTAAAACATTCATTCCTTATAGAAATAATTTAGAGTTCGTGACCGGAGCATAACTGTCCATGTAGTATCATAGGCAGTAAGGACGATATACCCAAAACCTTCTTTCGAGGGGTGTGATTTTATAGTCCTCATATTATCAATTAATAGCAGTAAGAAATTTTCGATAAATTCTATTTTTCTACAAAATAGAAGATAATAAATAGGTTCCTACCTAAATAACTAGACCTATAACTTTCTTTGAAGCTTCTAACTCAAAATTGAAGTTAAAATGAATACTTATCTGTCCTCTTTTCCTTTGACTGATATTTTGCCTCCCATCCACGTGTGAGGCTATTAAATTCTCCAACTCTCCCCTGTGCTCCAAACTTGAGCCTCGCTGTTGACAGTTGTTCTCAAAGAGACTACAGAACAATCTGGTCCAGTCTCCAATTCCACTATCAATAGAATTACTAGTTATATAATTAAAAAATACCACTTTCACAATCGAATTTATACATTAATTTTTAAAAATATTGTTTTATAATTATATATAATTATAACTATGAAATATTTTTTGAAATAAAAAATATCTAAGAAATATAGTTTAATTATTGGGCATTATAAATTCCAAATAGGTGAAGGTAAATGAGTTAATATCAAGAAATATGACATGAACCGGTGGAAAAATTGTAGAATATCAATCTCAATATGGCATAAGTGCTAGTAGGGAATTATTCATAGGTGTTGTTGGAAAAAGAACGACATGAAATCAATTAATGTCAATGAAAACAATAATGTACAAAACATTAACCAAAATTTTATGGAGGCATTAGAAAATTAGGATTCAATAACATGAGAATGATGAACTTGCATGTTGGGCTAATATATATAGAAAACCTTATTAAGATATACTTTCGTATAATGTGAGTGACACTGTGAAAGAGTTTTGGTATTGGAATTTCCATGTGTCACCAAATGACAAGAATATCATGAGACATTGTATATATAGAGGGGAATATTTAGATCATTTCCCCTTGCAGTCACTATTATTATTAAATAAAATTTCTTACTACATAATATCTATAACTTGTATATACACTTGTTAAAAAAAAAAAAACCGTGTTAAATCTTATGATAGTGCGGACAATATAAGAATTTCATTCATAAAACTACCACATACTATCAATAGGCAAAAGGGTTTTCCTGTGAAGCGTTCTATGCATCTTCGTCGTGAAAAAGGAGTTAGCCTAAGATAAAAGGTCATCATAGTAACTTTGATGTTCCAAAACCATCAATAACTTAATTATATTTCTCTAAATATCAGAAATTGGAATACAATCAAAATATGGTAACACTTGGGGGGAATATGTATCCATATCATAGTATAATTTTATATACAACAATTTATCCAAATGATCTAAAAATATTTCATAAGCAATGAAACTACTACATGCATTACTCAAAATCCTTAATGATATATTCGAAGTTCTTCCACAATACTAATCAAGCTTCTAAGGTAGCCATCATCACTAAATCACCATATAGGTAACACCTAGGGGAAATGTGTTAGAATTGTAGATAAAATAGCTTATACAGAGGACATAAAAATCTGTTATAGCTAATGCAATTGCTACATGAACTACTCACCATATAGGTAACATCTCGAGGAAATGTGTTAGAACTATATATACAATAGCTTATATAAAGGATATGAACATATGTTATAAGGAATGCAATTGCTACATCAACTACTCACACTCCTTAATGATATAATCAAAGTGCTTCCACAATACTAATCAAGTTTCTAAAGAATCCATCTTCACTTCCAAAATCACATATTTAAACATACAAGTTGTAATTCATAAATTTTGATAGAATCACTTACTCAGATCTAAGATATAGTTCTTAAAATTTGAAGCCTCTTCTTGATTTAAAACATACTAAACCGATAAGATATAGCTAAAGAACAATAATTTTAAAACTTCTTGCCATAATCGTTACATAATAATTTGATGCACAACTTTTATAGGAATAAATATCAGCTTGAAACATGTCCAAATAAAACAATTGAAGTAAATACTATTAATTTGTTTTCAATAAATTTATTTAATTAAAATAGATCTAGGAATTTTAAGGACTACTTCATTAAAAATTAGAAGCATCTTCATGCCTGATTTTCGAAGCTGGCCGTGAATATCTCTCTAGATCCTTATATCATTATATATATTTTGTGAGCTAATGTGATGTTATGGTAATGCTTGGGGGGAATGTGTATCCATATCATAGTATAATTGTATATACAACAACTTATCTGAATGATATAAAAATATTTCATAAGCAACGAAACTACTACATGAATTACTCACAATCCCTAATGATATACTCCAAGTTCTTCCACAATACCAATCAAGTTTCTAAATAAGCCATCATTACTCAGTCACCATATAGGTAACACCTGGGGGAAATTTGTTAGAATTATAGATACAATAGCTTATACAGAGGATATAAAAATATGTTATAGGTAATGCAATTGCTACATGAACTACTCACCATATAGGTAACGCCTCGGGGAAATGTGTTAGAACTGTATATACAATAGCTTATATAAAGGATATGAAAATATGTTATAAGGAATGAAATTTCTACATGAACTACTCACGCTCCTTAATGATATAATCAAAGTTCTTCCACAATACTAATCAAGTTTCTAAAGAAGCCATCATCACTTCCAAAATCACATATTTAAACATACAAGTTGTAATTCATAAATTTTAATAGAATCACTTGCTCAAATCTAAGATATAGTTCTTAAAATTTGAAGCCTCTTCTTGATTAAAAAAATACTAAACTGATAAGATATAGCTAAAGAGAAATAATTTAAAAAATTCTTGGCATAATCGTTACATAATAATTTGATGCACAACTTGTATAGGGATAAATATCATCTTGTAACATGTCCAAATAAAACAAGTGAAGTGAATACTATTAATTGGTTTTCAATACATTTATTTACTTAAAATACAGCTAGGAATTTTTGAAGACTGCTTCATTGAAAATTAGAATCATCTTCATGCCTGGTTTTCCAAGCTTGTCGTGAATACCTCTCTATATCCTTATAGCATTAGATATATTTTGTGAGCTAATGTGATGTTTTTTTTGACACAATGATTTAAAAATCAGTTATTATAGCACAATATTGACTTTCTCATTATCTCCTTTTTTTATGACCTTTTAAAAAGACTGCAGGAACATTTGATTTTACACTGTGATTTCCCCAACATGGGTGGGGGTTTCAAAAATTGGAGAGTAAATTGAGTGGTTATTGTTAGAATTTTTTTTATAAGATGGGAAATTTGTCTGGTTTGTAGACAATATGGATGTCATAATAGATACCCATTTTAAAATTTTTAGTGTCTTTGGCCACCATGCATCTAATATGATCCATTTCGACTGGGAACTTCAATATATATTTTGAAATTTTTAGTGTCTTTGGTGACCATGCATCTAATAGGATCCATTTTAGCTAGGAACTTCAATAAATCACTATGTGAATGATAACTTGTGACATCCCTAGTCATTTTCTTTGACTGTGGATTAGGTTACAAAATAATATCTTGTGAACTCCATCGCCATTTTCTTTGATTGTGGATGAGGTTATAAACTACAATACACTCTCTTTTGAGAAGACTCTACAATATATATTGGATGGAGGGAAATGTTATGATAAAACATGTACAGAAAACCCTATAGGGTTGTCTCAACTTACTCTATTGTTAATCACATAGTGTCAATTTTGTAAAACTATAATCTGCAGTAAAGACTAAATGGGTTTTTTATTTTGTAAGTTTTGTTTGGAATTGAAAAATAAAAAAATTATAAAAGATAAAATTATGTACTGAAAAGTTTGTGTAAAATTTCAGAACAAAAATTTGAGTAAGTTTGACATCATATAATGTGGGAAATTTGGATGGTTTGTAGACAATATGGACGTCATAACATATATCTATTTTAAATTTTTTAGTGTCTCTGGCCACCATGCATCTAATAGGATTCATTTCAGCTAAGGACTTCAATAAATCACTATGTGAATGATAACTTGTGACATCCCTAGCCATTTTCTTTGATTGCAGATCATGTTACAAGCTAATATCTTCTGAATTCCGTAGCCATTTTATTTGATTGTGGATTAGGTTATAAAATATAATACACTCCCTCTTAAGAAGACTCTACAAAATATATTGGATGGAGGGAAATGTTATGATAAAACATGTATAAGAAACTTTTTAGGTTTGTTTGAATTTACTCTATTGTTAATCACATAGTGTCAATTTTGTAAAACTATAATCTGCAGTAAGGATTCAGTGGGTTTTTTATTTCGTAAGTTTTGTTTGGAATTGAAAAATAATTTTTTTTATAAAAGCTAAAATGATGTAGTGAAAAACTTTGTTTAAAATTTCAGAATAAAAAATTGAGTAAGTCCTACATCATATAATGTGAAATTAGTTTATGGTTATAAAGCAAAAAACATGTAAGTTTTTTTAGCCACAATTAGGTAATTAAAAATATGTATATAGTTTTTTTTTTTCAAAAGAAGAAATTAGATATTCATTAATAAA